>JAZGTK010003100.1:10053-25800 GCA_036877625.1 Ambastaia sidthimunki | reverse complement strand
GTAAATCTTCATTGAATCTATATAACAGAAAAAGGCATAAAGCGCAAGCAACGTGTTTATTTCTTTATTACGGTATAGTACATAAATGGAGAAAGTAAGTGCTTCTGTGCATAAAACAGAGCCACAAACGTTTTCCATCGAGTGGTGGCCTTTACATTCATGTAAACAGGCCTGATCTTTGACTTTAGCATAATCGCAAACATGTTTGTTCATGCTTCTTTCTCATGCCTTTAAACACATACTGTATTTATACTCACACAAAACCATGTCAATAAATGAAATGAAAGATACAGTACAAAAGTGATTCACGTTTGATATGATTATCGTACAGCACAGATAATGAAACATTTAGGAGTCATCAGTAGTCATTTACAATATGGCTGACGTAACATAGATACATAGTCCAACAGAGCGAATAAATCACAATCTCATTAAATGCCCTTAAACGTAAGATAAATATTTAAAAATATAAATAACGTTTACATTGCACATGTACACTCACATCATGATGTGAATGCCACAATTTCTTAAAAAAATACAATATTTGATATACTTGCATTACAGTGATTACATACACAGAAGTTGTAACATACACAGGCCAACAAAACAGTCAAACTATCGCATGTTGGCACATCTACACGGCTTTGTTGTACACTTTACTAATGTAATAGTAATTCTCAGTATTTTAAAGTATTCCATTGTAAACGAAGATCCTTCAACCTTAAAGTATTCTGGGATCAGGTACCATCACTGGCACATATTCACTTTGTTTCTTTCGTGCTTTGCACTTACAATAATCAATTAAAAATGTGAGGAAACTAAGCTACCGTGTCAACATCCATAATGTTTTCTTTTAGCTTTGCAAAACACCCAAAGTAAACTGTACTCGCACAAATACATTGTAACATAGCAGTCTTGGCACTAGTGACCACAATCTGTACTAAGTTAAATCCATTTTGACAAAACCTAAATATTGTACCCAAGTTTATTAACTAGTTTGACTGCAATTAACAAAATGGATCTGCATCATACTAGAACATCAAAAACTGTATTGCACTGATGCTAAGGTATTGGGAAAAGTTATAGGTATGTAATCCAGCTGTGGTCTACCTGTATGGCTGAGAGTAAACAAAGAGTGTAGTTTATGGCTAAGCCCTGACAAATACACCGTTTAAAATTGATGTTTTGCTACTATAGGTCTTGATATTAACAAATTGGTTGGGTTGGAAGTTGGGTTACTTCAAGTAGTCTTTAGAGGATAGTTCACCAAACAAATGAAAATGTTTTTATTGTTTACTCACCTTCATGTTGTTTCAAACCCATATGGATTTGTTTTCATGGACCCAAAAGGAGATGCTAGACACAATGTTATAGGGAGTGTTTATGTAGTCTCGTGATAACTAAATATTTTCATTTTTGGGTGAACTATCCCTTTAATTTTTTTCTTTTTACCTTAAAGAAAAAGATTTTGGGCCTACAATAGTTTTGCACATAAAAACAAATAAATATATAGTTAATAAAAACAAACATAACACCACTGCAAACAACCGAAACAAACAAAGTCATTACATTAACACACTGTGGCACACTGAAGATGAATGCAAATTTTCTGTTTTATGGCATATCCAAGACATATACTGAGGAAGATGTTTTGTAATGGAAACCAGAGGAAATGCATGTGTGTATGGGCACATGTCCTACTTGATATTCTTGAGCAGGGAGGTGCGAGCATTGACCACTGCTTTAAACGCATCCTCGCTGCCTGGAGCCACACACTTGTCTGGATGCAACAGTACAGCCAGCTTTCTGTATGCTTTGTTGACTTCCTCCCTGTGAGAATAAAACAAACCTACTCTTAGATATTGACAAACATATCAAACAGGCCTTTAAACTGCTGATACTGCAAAAGGCTGAGGTCCATTGCAGTAAAGAATCAGATAATAATGATTGGCTTTGTGCACACACAGTGCGAGGACTTTGATTGGTCAGTAGAATGACACAAGCTAGTAATTGGTTCATCAGGGTGCTGGGAAAGTCTTAAAGCACCTGATTAGGCTGTTGGGACAACATTTAGGAATGATAATTGGATTAAAGGGAATCTCTAATGATCTGACTCACATAATTATACAAACTCTAACACAACCCGCAGTATAAATTACTGTTAAAACAATATAATTAAATGGGAAATACCTCCAAATAACTGCATTGGATTTTTTGTTACCAATGTGATGTGGCTTCTTTAAAAAAAAAAAAAGTATAAATTATAATGTATAAAGCACATCAGTACTGAGGACATTTGGTTTGTTACTTTTGTAGTTATTATAAGCTGTTTAAATACATTATGCTCTATGTTGCTTGTGGGCAATATATGCCACTGAGTTGTATATAAACAACAAGTTAACATATATATGGAAGAAAGACAGAGAGATTTTAGAATGGATGACAAACCTATTAACATCACCTTGCTCTTATACCTTTGAAGAGGTTAAGTGGAAGTTTAAGGAAAGAGCCAAATCAACTTTTTTAATCCAAATGTAATAAACAGATTTCTGCTTTTTTAAATCTTTGGCATCAGGTAATAACTCTTCCTGTTTGGCTGATTAGTAACTTTTGAGATAAAGTCTGAACCTATACTGTAGTTCCTCAGAGCCACCACAGCAATGTAGGGCTTAGAACATGACTTCATAGACTTTAATTTAAACCACTTTAAAATAAATCACGTGATTGGTTGACCGCTAGTAAGCATCAGTAAAATGCACCTACACAATAAATCAGTTTAAAATCGTCAAATATACTGCATCATACATATATAACAGGGGTGTAACAGAGTTTAGCTCCAATTCAAATGAAGCACATCTGAACCAGCTAATTAAGGATGTCTTACTAGGCAGGTCTAGACCAGCTACTGAAAGAAAAATATTCTAACAATTTAAATGACATTCTTTAAATTGGGAGACATTTTGTGCTACGTAAAACACCTGTGAGTCTGTTTGCGACTGATCTTACTGTTGTGCAACAGAGCCACAGTACAGTGTAATAGTCAATATCTAAATAACCCTTAAACTTGTGCAAAGAGTATAAAGTACAAAAGTTCAACATCTCTAGTAAACGCATTTTGCATTGGATCGCAAATGCATGTTAAAACTGAAGTGTACAGCGACCATAGTTGCCTCATAAAATAATCTGAAAAAAGGATGTTTCTTCTACCTTGTTGCCCCAGGTTTGACCCCCAGCATGTCCCAGCTGTCTTTGCTGTTGCGAATGCGTCGGATGGTGTCGGCCTGCTCTTTTGTAAAACCTACATTGACCTCAGGGGTGGGTCTCTTCCCTCCATTCTCACACATGTCAGTTATAGAGGAGAAAAAGGCCTTTGGGGATGGAGAATAAAAGAAGTATATCTTTAAAACAGAATCCTCGATTCATACCTAACAGTTTAAATCTGTGTTTCCAGGCCACAATTTCCATCTCTAATGAGAAAGTGGAGATAGATGTGTTGGTGGACACACCTGAAACATCTCATTGATGCCTTCACCACTCTGGGCAGAAGTTTCAAAGTAATGAAACCCTCTGCTCTCGGCCCAAAGCCTTCCCTCACTCTCATCAACCACACGCCTTTTCGTCAGGTCAACCTGTGAGAAAGAACACTTTATGGCAAATACATTATGTGTTGTAGGTTAACACACTATGCAGTATATAAAGCCATTTAAATCTGCAGTGCATATTTAAACTGCATAGTATAACTATAGAAAGAAATGATTGTAAGTACTAAGTAAAAAGTGGACCTTGTTGGCACACACAACAAAGATGATGTTCTCCATGTTGGCTTGTGACCCCATCTCCTGCTTCATCTCTGTGAGCCAGCTGTCCAGAGCATCAAAACTCTCCCTCAGCCCAACATCATAGACCAGAATCACCCCCTGAGAGTCCTTATAAAACTCATTCCGTACCTATAAAACACAATGTCAATCCCCTTAAATATGAAGTCTCTCACATCCATCATAAATCATTAATCAGGGTTCAGTTCAGTATAACAGGGAGAATGTTACATGTTAATGGCACAATCAGGTTCTTCAGACGTGATATAATATTGACAGCAGCTCAATACTACCACACTGTGGTCAGTTAGCTGTACCCATATTGCACTAACATGGAAATTAAACATTATTTGCTCATTTGTTTAAACATTATATCCATTTCAGACACAAGGTGTACCACATGCAGACAAACAAACATAAGTAAAGCAGTACCTCATAGAAGAATGGATGTCCAGCCATATCAAAAATGTTTACTTTTATCTCCCTGTCCCGAACCTGAACCCTTGATTTAAAGGAAGAAAGACTATTTTATTTCTTCTGCGTTACAAAGGGAATCTTAGTAATTGTGTATATATATATATATATATGAAATGAAAGATGTTAGATGGAGTCCTTGCTTGCTGCCTCCTGAGAAAATAACAACAGAGGTGGATCATTTTAACACTTACTTGGTTACTCCATAATCTATCCCAATGGTGGCCAGATACTTTGGTACAAATCTTTTCTCACAATACCGTTTAATAATGCAACTCTGAAACATAAAAAAAATCATACATGCAGTGTAATACCCTGAAAACAATCACATACTGAAATAATAGACGTTTATTTAATATGTATTGTTGAGTACATTTAAACTACAGATTAATAGCAGGACATTAAGGTAGAAAAACAATTTGTGTAAACTATGGTTTAACATTTACATCTGATAAAGCTGTCAAATACACTTATAAATGCAGCATATAAATAGAGCTGGTTAAAATGAGGTTATTTCTATTTGATATGTAAAACATACAGGTAAATCATATTAATTTATATTAATAAAAGGACGCAAATAACAGCTTAATCTCTTGCTTATTAAATTTGATCTCTGTATAGTCATGACAACTGTACTCTTACCTTCCCCACCTCTGCATTTCCCAGACTGATCACCTTAACCCGTAAAGACTTCTTATTTTCTCGCCTCTTCTGAACATTTGTGTCCATATTGCACTTATTCCCAGACCTAAATCCAAAAGGAGGAATATAATCTCTATCTATAATCTCACGTATGACTTCGCTATGCTTGTGTCGATCAGTCAATACAGTGAGCAGCAGCAGTCCGCTATATGACTAACAAACAGCCAGGAATAGCATGTTACAGATAAATATGGACATTTTCCATAGACAGTAAGCACATTTTCCAGACGCTTTTGTCGCCGACAACAACAACGAATATTTCTGCAGGTGAAACTAGTTAAAACAAAACAGCTATACTTAATTTGTTAACGTGCTAGCTGCCCTAGCAACGATTATTTGGTCAACTGTAGCTTTTCTGCCGCAACATTGGAAACAGCAGATTCAACACAGTCCTGTGAGATATATAAAAAAAAAAAATCTATAAATATACAAACATACGGTTCACAGCAGTACTTTAACTTGAGTATTAAGATTGTAGTGTATTAAACATTTTAGTGATAGTTGTAATAAATAAGCACAAGATGTATGAAAAGCAGTAAATATAGCAAACTGATCAGGGTTTCTATGGCGACAGCTGCACGGTCACAATAAGGTTAGACAGATTCGTCAATCAAACAAGCTAAAGGCAAACTGCAGTTTATAATATTTCGATAAACTGCTAATGAATTATATTTTCATTATATATTTAATATGATTATATTAAATAGGTTGAACTAATAGGCTGCCAAGTAGCTTAAACGTTTTTTGACCAAGTGATTGAAAATTGAACTAAAAGAGAGAGAGAGAGAGAGAGAGAGAGAGAGAGAAAGGTTTGTGGATGGGGGAGGGTTTGTAAGATGTGATTAATAAAGCCTACACTAGATGAAAGTTTACAGGTCTCTTACTGAAAGCCCAGACCTCACATGGTTTTCAAAAAGGATGGATTTTGCTTGAAACAACCCTAAAAGGTTTAGTTTATTATAATTCCAACACTCTCAAGACAATGCCAAATTTTCAATGCATCCCAAATTTTTCAAGTCTGAGGAGATTGTTCCTGGACTGTAGTGTTCTGCTGGATCAGCAGATTGGGGGTGGTAAGTGTTTTTGTGCGTAATATATATGCTGTTTGGCTGTCTTTCCATATAAGACTAAAACACACACATATACATTACCATTTACAATAGAATTATACATATAGGATATTTTTATGTAGCACATATAAAAAGCTTTAAAATATTAAGATTTTCAAAAGCTAACCAGATTGTCAAAGGTAGACAATAATAGTGTATATACAGCAAAGCATAAAATTAGGCTATAAACAGACTTTGACAATACTGTAACAAGCCTTTAGCAACTGCAAAAATAAATAAAATAATCAAAAAATAAGTAAATAACGGTTACTTATACTGTTAGAATTTGTCTTTCAGCTTTCATTAAAAATTCAGTTTTGTGCCTAAAACTACAATTATTTATTACAATTATTACATATTACTACAATAATTTTATATTTATAGCTGAGTCATTTCACATGCCAGTGATCAGATGCCAGGCTTCTCACATTAGTCAAAATTGTAATAAAAACATGGAATTTTGCCCTTTGATGTGAAGTATTTTTTTCCTTTTTAGATTGTTGTTGAATTAAATTCTTTTTTTACAGCTGGCAAAATTGTTGCAGTTAAATTGTTGGCAACAGAATTAGGCAACAGAAAAAAACTGCAACAATCAGATACTGATCAGAAACTGGCCAGTGGGAGGCGGTCTCCTAGTTGATTGATGCATGGTTGCACCAATCGAATCTTTCCCCCTTGTATCCTGTGTCTTCTCACTCTCCATCCCTCTACCGCCCTTCTCATCTCCCTCCTCTCTGCCTCTCTCATTGTTGAATGGTCAGGAGGTGTGTGCATGTGTTCATCTTTGCTGAGGAGGGGCTGCATGTGTGCACGAGTGTGTGTGTATTTGCGTGCATGTATGTGTGTGTGCACCTGTGTGTTAAACCAGCATTGTTCCTGATAGGGAGAAAGCTGTGCCGTGCTGTTTGGAAAATCCAAGGTCATTGGTGCCTAGTCACATGCTCCGTATGTAAGCGTGCATGTGTGACTGAGTGTCTGTGAGTGTCTCTCTCTCTCTCTCTCTCTCTCTCTCTCTGGCTATGTGACAGAGGAAAAAGCTTCAGGCAAAGAATAGACAATCTCATCAGGTTTTCCATCAATGTACGGTAAGAGCTTTGTGCATGTGTTTGTGTGTGTGTAAATTTTGTTATTTGCATTTATATTGTAGTCATTTCCTGGCTGCATCAGGGCATGCAGCATTCATGTGGATCATGGGAGATTATGGCATTGACAGCACAGTGATTCTAAAGCAACAGATTGTATGCAGTATTTCAGCTCTGCTATTTTTATTGTGCATCATTGATTTAGGTTCATCTTCATTTCTTTTGTGTATTTGCAGCAAATACCGAAACACACATTGATCTACAGATTTACTGCAGTGAATATACCTCCTGCTTTATTCATATGATTTTGCCGGGCATGAGAGCTAGCAGAACGCATGGTTAAGGATGTTTGGAGTGAGCTGCAGGCAGTCACTGTGTGACTTTGATTTCTCACCGCGTGGATGCCTCAGAGATGTGCAACTGGCTCTAGAGCTTCCCAAACAGATCGATTACATTTCTAACAGAGTTTTTCACTCATTCAGACATGTCACAAATAAGATCTGTGCACAATGACAGATTATGTAGCGCTGTTTTTATGTTGTGTGTCTTTTACAGTAATGCAGTTCACAGAGATTACTTAGCAATGACAAATAATTTAGGAAACTTGTGTATTTAATATGTACATTAAAAAAAATCTAATGATCAAAATGAACTGAAAAATTAACATAAATGTATGTCCCACTTTTTGCTTTAGTGACAGCATTTATTACAAACAGTATAACAAACTCCACGTTTCTGCAAAATCTGATGATCCGTTTTAGCATGATTTGGGAATGTTCCAAAGAACATCTTGCGTTTCCTGGGACACTAACTATACTTCATTTAAAAAAAGCCATGACATTATTTGTCCTGGATGTCCTAAAGATTCATATTATTGGCACCGTTTTAAAAGAACTATGTGCTCATAAAGGTGAACGTGCAAGTGGAGAAGATCAATAGTTTACATTCTATGCTGTAACCTGATTATTCCCCTTCCTGCATCGTCCATTGTAACTCCATGTGTTTCTGCTCCATTACTGTAAAACCACTGCATGACAGTAAGAGGCTTTGATATCGTGCCCTGTTTTGGGCAATCTGAAGGGATATGGCATCTGTGATGGTTGACATTCTAAATTTAGCTGCCATTTCAAGAAGCTCTAATAATTCAGGGGAACTGTATTTAGAGTGAGTGCGTCATAACTAGTGAGAGACACGGTGGCTGGAGTCTTTTGAGCTCTGGGAGGATAGATTTTTCCAAGCAGCAACTGCCACAGCATATAGTCATTCACATGCAGTTTGTGTTATGTAATTGCTTTAACAGCCCTGAGAAAATAGCCATATTATGGAGCAAAGACTACACACACACCAGCTGTAAAAACACTATTTTAGTTTGTGTGACCATGCTATGACTTTATTATGTTACTTTATTATATTACCTGATCGTCTTTGTCACAGTTCCAGCTAGTTATTAACTAGCTATCTTATCAAAAGAATCCACTTACGTGAGTGTAGATGGTGTTATTCTATTTTGAATTATTGACTGTAATTTATACATAATTACTTAGTTGTTTGTTCTTTCTGGCCTTAAAGTTTTAGATTTACATATTAACTTCTGACTTGAATTCACTTCTTATTATTAACTTTATGTTAAAATATTTATTCTATATTTATTTTTATTTATACATAATTATTTAGTTGTTTGTGCTTTCTGAGCTTAAAGTTTTAGATTTATTTATTTACTTCTTACCAGTTTATCATAGACTACAACATGGTGATATGGCAAGATTTACTTGAGGATATGAGTAAAAGTAATAAAGTTGAAAGCAGATATTTGGCCCCTGGGGCTACTCAGTGTCACCAAAACCTACTAGGTGAATGATAGAGGCCGGTATAAAGCCATAAACAAAATGATGGGGGGTGTAAGTGAGAGGGAACAGTGGAGGTGATATTTACTACCCTGTCAGAAAGACAGAAGGACCAAGTATTTTATAAAACACTATGTACATTATGTGGTCCAGTAAGGCAGTTATTCCTACAGCTCATGAAAGGAACTCAGAGTTATAAATGTAATGTTTACTTCCCACTTTTTATTGTTTATACAGATGGGTGTAAGGCTGATAGTCAAGGTCTTTTGCGCCAAATGATTCAGATTTCTTGTAAATGATTAGCTAAGCTAAGAAAAGCTGCTAATAACTTCAATGTAAATATTCAATTTTATTTATGAGAGATGTCATGTGGTTGCCCAATAAGCTATGTCTAATGGCTGATCATGAAATGTTTTAATCTTTTTCCTTTAATACAGTGCTTTTATATCGATTTTCACTACATTTTAGTCTGTATTGGCAAAAATTATCAATCAGTCCAAACCTACTATTTAAAATATTATTTAATTTAAACATTTTTCCTAACAAGCCTTTCATTTTACTAAAAAGATGCACAATACAACCACATGACAGTCAAATCTGTATTGGTATGTTTGTTTACTTGTCGGTTTTATAGTGATTACACCTTGCAGTCATTAGCAATCTTTTTGAGTGTAAAACACTCAGAGAGTGAGAAATAGAGTGAGTGAGAGAGAAAGAGAAATAGAGAGAGAGAATTTGCTGCAGTGTTTGTTGTGTGGGTGGAAATATTCAGCGTGGACTGTCAGGGGATTTTTTTTGCTTCTGTGTGGAGGGTGTCACGCTGATGTGTCAAAACACTGGCAGGTGGGCCGATGTGTGACTCACGGCTCTGCTTCCATCCATCCAATCACGTTCTAATTGCCGATCACGATCTTAGTAAACGGCAGCTTGACTGTAGGTAGCTCCACATCAACCTTGTCTAATAACTGTGTTTATTTGAAAACTACAGTGGGTGTTTTTAGACATATCCTTTCACCTGATATTTACATAATTTTGTTTGTTTGTTAAATATATAATTTAAACAATAATTAATTGGCCTAACGCTTGTCTGGAGTACACATACGATACAAATACAATTTTGTAAGACAGTGTTGAGTCTGAAAATTTTCTTGCATAACAGTAAACATTCACAAATATTTACAGTCAGTCCTTATATTACACCTTAAGATCACATATTATAAAATTTCACATTACGTTCACATAAAACACAATTACATCTCACATTTAATAATACATTTTAAAGTCTTTAAGTTTTTTAAATCTTGTTTAAGTTTTGTTCTGTTCTTTGCTTACATTGGTCATACAGTCATTTGTGTGGATGGTTGAGGGGTGCTGTCTGATCGCTCCACCTGCTCTGGTTTGTTTATTCTCCAGCATGATGAAGCTCTTTCACTATGGTAATGGTTATAACAGCTCTGTTCATCCCAGGAGTCCTGCCAAGGTGTTGCCTCTGACTCACTAGCACAGAAGGAGCTTGAGTGTGTTTATGTGGCACTTTCCAAAGTCAAAAATGTTTTTCAACAAATAATCAGTGAAAAGATATGCTTGGTCATCAGAACACACTTCTGAAAGCCAGACTGAATTTTACGTTTTATTTTTGTGATTATATGAAGCAATTTTTTCTATCAGAATTTGGAAAATGTCAAAATGTTTAAAATTGACAAATTTTAATTGTGTTTTAATTGTTTCCCAACATTTTTTGAATTATCTTGTTTTTAAGTACTTTTCAGTGATTTACAATGAGTGCTGTTATAAGCCTTCATAAGCCCTTTCATGGGCTTTCAAACGCCAGTGTAAAGCCAAAACAATTCTAAACGCTTTCAGCAGATTCTTCTTAAATCTATTTAACCAGCACACCAAGCTGCAGACGCTTCCTAAATACAGATTAATGCCTTTCCCCCGAATCGACTGACCTCACTTACTAGATTATGGCATGCAGGTCTAATTTATTTAATGTGTTGATGCAATAAATAAACCTCACATTAAGTAAAATTACACAGGCCCTTGATCAATGGTGCCCTATAACCAACAGATAAGAAAAACAAGGTCTGACTTTTTCACACATTCTTTCTCTTTCAAAATGATTACGGCCGTATTTGTGTGGTTTGGTGCTCGGTTGTTGCATTTAGGGTTTATTTGATGTGACTGCAGCTCTGATTTGCTCTCCTCCATGCCGTTTAGGTGTTTGCGGATGCTGTGGGGCCCTGAGACCCCGTTATAAGAGGCTGGTGGATAACATCTTCCCCGAGGACCCTGAGGTAAGGCCTCCTTCTCAAAGTAAGTCAATGATGAGACTCAGATGACATTTCTTGTGGTTATCTGTGATCAGTGATCAATGCACAGATGAATGAAGACATTTATTAGTTTCAGAAGCACTCTACTGAGAGCAGATATGTCACATTCAGCCTTCACCTAGACATATGTTTTCTATTTGACCTGGACAAGTTATATCAGAACAGTGATTAATCTGTCTTATCTGTTTCCTGTTGAATGATAAGATGGGCTTTGGGACATATATTGCACCCAGAGGGAAAATCGTAATATGGAAAGTTTTTTTGGGGCTTATGGCTTAGATGTTTTTTTCTTGGCTTTCTCTTTAAAGGACGGTTTGGTGAAGGCAAACATGGAGAAACTGACTTTTTATGCCTTGTCTGCTCCTGAGAAACTGGATCGTATCGGTGCCTACCTGTCAGAGAGACTATCCAGAGATGTGGCTCGCCACAGATATGGGTAAAAATAGAAAGAAAGATGTATTAAATTACTAAGAAGATTAACATCAAGCATCACTCAATATGACATTGATTATGTAACAAGATGTGCTTGTTGAGAAATTACATTTGTAGCTTTTAGAGGGCATTCAGAGGTACATTTTTGTTGTTTAAATGCTTTCCTATCCCAGTTTAATGTGCATAGTTATCTGTTATTAAGACATTATTTCACAAAAAATAAACACCAAAAAGTGTAAACACTTTATTTGCAGGGACTTTTAAAACATGGCTCTGTTTATTTAAAGCTGCAATCCATAACTATTTTGGTAGACAATGAAAGAGTAGTTATTGATCAAGATGAATCGATCAGTCTTTACACTGATTCACAAAGGTAAACTTAAAATATTGATTTATAATTTGAGCTGTTGGGTCTGATTTTGTTGGAAATGTCTCACCTTTCCATTTGGTAGTACAGAAACTATAACTACTATTAGTGTGCTGTTAAATGAGTGGCAATACCTGCTGTTTCTATCAACATTTGAACACCATTAGTGAGTCAGTATCATGTTCATATGTCTTACAGGTATGTTTGTATTGCTATGGAAGCTTTGGACCAGCTTCTGATGGCCTGCCACTGTCAGAGCATAAACCTGTTTGTGGAGAGTTTTCTTACTATGGTGCGCAAGCTGCTGGAGGCAGATAAACCCAACTTACAGATCTTGGGCACTAACTCAGTGAGTGAAAGTTACTGACATTGCTCTCTAGTGGAATTTAGTTATAGACTTTATTGATATAGGCCTGGTTTTAACAGACAGGGCTTAGATTAAGCCTTAATTTCTACTAGTTAAATTAGGACATTTATAGCTAGTTAGTCATTATTTACCTTAGTCTGCGACTCTTTTGTCTATAACTAATGGCATGTTAAAATAAGCCCTGAGAAAGGAGCTGTAAAATTTTTGATTTATCTCAGTCAAGCCTATTCAAACTCTATTTAATATTAAGCTTCCTTACTAATCAAGTCCTCACAGTGTCATATCACCTTAAATGTTTGACTCGTCAAACTAATTCCATTCATGAATAAAGAAATGAATGAAAGGTTATGTTAAATATTTCGTTATAATAACTTTTAAAATGTTAATTAGACTACCAAAACACAGATCTAAATTTGATGTTTATAATTTGTTTCTAATTAATTTATTATCATGTTTCTTAATTTATGTGTGAATCAATTATATATTCTCAAGTCAAATCTGGATTGTTCCCCAACACCCCCCAACTGCATTTGAGTACATTGTACATCACAAGCATTCAAAACAAAGATTCATTATCTTACACTAGTTAATGTGAATCCTCTACTTCACCTCACACAAGTGCTTATGGGAATGTTGAGTGATCTCATTTTCCAAAGTTCAGCAAGACTCACATCTGCTGGTTCTGAAATATAAGAGCTTAAAGATTAAAGCAAGATTAGTTTTCACAGATCCAGATGCAGCAAGGCTTAAGCACATTTTCTACAAAAGAATTATGTGCGTTATGCAGAGTTTTTATCTTTCACAGTATAAAAGTATTCAGTATAGTCCACAGTAGCATACAGGAAAACTTCTGTTTATCTCAAATCTTCAGATATCCCAGTCAGGAGGATTCTAATCTGTAGTACTGTAATGTATATCTTAACCACATAAATACAGATGAACATAATTTACAGTTCAGGATGTTGTCAGGTTTTGTTTGTTTGTCATCTTAGAATTAAAATCAGAATTACATAATTTACATCAGTAGCATTTTTTAACAAATGCATATTTTTTATTAAAACATTTTAAAGTGAAACTGATTTTCATGCACCAGACATTTAGACTTAATTAATTTTGCTATTTAATATGCAGCAATAAGCATTTTTTCTTTGCATGTGAAGTGAAACATGCATGTAAATTTTAAATATTTATCCTGTTTGTCTTTAAGTTTGTGAAGTTTGCCAACATCGAGGAGGACACGGCGTCGTACCATCGCAGCTACGACTTCTTCGTCTCACGCTTTAGTGAAATGTGTCACTCCAGTTACGAAGATCCAGACGTTCGCACAAAGTGAGTTACATTAAGACTATATCTATAGTGCTTCACTTTAAAAAATGTAAAATAAAGTAAAATGTGGTTTGAGTTACACTTGTTCTGCTAGTATTAGCATTTTGGTTGTTTATTTGTAGTAAGATTTACATATACAGTATCCCATAAATATCCCTTCCAAGAACTAACAAAGCATCTTTCAATGTTGCATGTAAGGATTCGCATGGCAGGTATCAGAGGCCTGCAGGGGGTGGTGAGGAAGACTGTCAATGATGAACTACAAGCAAATATTTGGGACCCCCAGCATATGGACAAAATCGTGCCATCCCTGCTGTTTAACCTACAACAGGAGGAGGGCATAGAAAGGTCTTACACACAAATTTGCATGCACACACCAGAGAAACAGACCTGTTTGTGGCGGATTGAATACATTTTCCTCCTAAGAAAAAGTTATTAGTCAGTGTGTGTAATTAAACTAATAAACTGCTAACAGAATGCAAACCCAAACTGCTGCGGTATTACAAAAGACAGCTGAGGTGTCAGATCTGTTCATTCTAATACTGTACAGGCTGTAAACCTAATAAGTTCAAAGGCTTGAAGGCAGAGACAGACCGTAATAAAATTAGAACAGAAAAACTGTTCATCACACAAGCTTTGCCTCTGGGAAAATCACTGACCACAATAACTGGGCTGCCAACTACAGTTTCAACGTCTGTTTCAACGTCTCTTTTTATTTTCTGATGTCTGTCAATAGATCTCCTTCCCCAGAGACTGAGAAGGAGAAGGACAGTCCGGTGGAGCTGACCGAGAGGTGTTTACGAGAGCTGCTGGGACGAGCCGTTTACGGCAATATTAAGAATGCGGTGAAACCAGTGCTGATGTGAGTTCATGCAGTACCCTAGTTAAACACAAGAGGACGTCACAGAAGCATTTATTTGATTTGTTTGTAGACATATTAGTGTTTACTAATTAATTGTTAATTGTGAAAGGGCTGAATTAATGATTAATAAATATTAATTAATGTTGATGATTATGATGACATTTATGATTATGGAACCTAAAACCTAAAAAATCTAAAATCTTAACTTATTGACTGAAATGTTTGTTTATTTTTCCTTATCCTGACAATCAGTTGTTTTTATTGCAGCCTCTAAAATGAAAAATGGATGCTAATCAATTATTGGATGATCTAACTGGCAATTTTTGAAATTATATTACAGAAATATATTATATTACAGAAATATATAAATAATAATATATTACAGAAAACATACTAAATATACATATTTACAAACTGAATATACACATATTGTAATTAAAGCATCTGTTTGGATTATATATTATGGATGACTCGCATATGAAGTCTCTGTATTTTATGACCTCTTTTATGTGCTGTTTTCTGCTCTGCTTCTGTTTGCTGAAGCTAATCATTAATTGTCTTGTGTATGTTTCCAGGCATCTTGATAATCATTCACTATGGGAGGGTAAAAGATTCGCAGTGCGCTGTTTCAAAATCATTATGTACTCTATTCAGGTAGTTACTAACGGCTGTAGTACAATTTGGTTATGGTATATTGTAGCTATCAGATTTGACATACCGTACAGTACAACACATTTTACGTCTGACACTATTCAGTGTACACTAAGCAAGAAACTCTGAGATTAGACATTTCATTGTGTGTTACTGTACAGAATCAATCTAATGAAGTGTTTTCTTATTGGTCAGTCTCAGCATTCACATTTGGTGATTCAGCAGCTATTGGGCCATTTGGATGCCAACAGTAAAAACTCAGCCAGGGTGCGTGCTGGGATAGTGGAGGTGATCGCCGAGGCGGCTGTAATTGAGGCCAGTGGCTCTATAGGTATCTGACCATCTCTAGTCCACTAGAGGGACCACTGACACCATCACATCAG
>JAZGTK010003100.1:0-10003 GCA_036877625.1 Ambastaia sidthimunki | reverse complement strand
AGAGAGAGAAAGAGAGAGAGAGAGAGAGAGAGAGAGAGGTTTGTGGATGGGGGATGGTTTGTAAGATGTGATTAATAAAGCCTACACTAGATGAAAGTTTACAGGTCTGTTACTGGAAGTCCACACCTCACATGGTTTTCAAAAAGGACAGATTTTGCTTGAAACAACCCTAAAAGGTTTAGTTTATTATAATTCCAAAACTCTCAAGACAATGCCAAATTTTCTTAATTTTCAATGCATCCCAAATTTTTCAAGTCTGAGGAGATTGTTCCTGGACTGTAGTGTTCTGCTGGATCATCAGATTGGGGGTGGTAAGTGTTTTTGTGCGTAATATATATGCTGTTTGACTGTCTTTCCATATACCTGCTGCTTGACTAAAACACACACATATACATTACCATTTACAGTAGAATTATACATATAGAATATTTTTATGTAGCACATATAAAAAGCTTTAAAATGTTAAGATTTTCAAAAGCTAACCAGATTGTCAAAGGTAGGCAATAATAGTGTATATACAGCAAAGCATAAAATTAGTCTATAAACAGACTTTGACAATACTGTAACAAACCTTTAGCAACTGCAAAAATAAATAAAATAATAAAAAAATAAATAAATAACGGTTACTTATACTGTTACAATTTGTCTTTCAGCTTTCATTAAAAATTCAGTTTTGTGCCTAAAACTACAATTATTTATTACAATTATTACATATTACTACAATAATTTTATATTTATAGCTGAGTCATTTCACATGCCAGTGATCAGATGCCAGGCTTCTCACATTAGTCAAAATTGTAATAAAAACATGGAATTTTGCCCTTTGATGTGAAGTATTTTTTTCCTTTTTAGATTGTTGTTGAATTAAATTCTTTTTTTACAGCTGGCAAAATTGTTGCAGTTAAATTGTTGGCAACAGAATTAGGCAACAGAAAAAAACTGCAACAATCAGATACTGATCAGAAACTGGCCAGTGGGAGGCGGTCTCCTAGTTGATTGATGCATGGTTGCACCAATCGAATCTTTCCCCCTTGTATCCTGTGTCTTCTCACTCTCCATCCCTCTACCGCCCTTCTCATCTCCCTCCTCTCTGCCTCTCTCATTGTTGAATGGTCAGGAGGTGTGTGCATGTGTTCATCTTTGCTGAGGAGGGGCTGCATGTGTGCACGAGTGTGTGTGTATTTGCGTGCATGTATGTGTGTGTGCACCTGTGTGTTAAACCAGCATTGTTCCTGATAGGGAGAAAGCTGTGCCGTGCTGTTTGGAAAATCCAAGGTCATTGGTGCCTAGTCACATGCTCCGTATGTAAGCGTGCATGTGTGACTGAGTGTCTGTGAGTGTCTCTCTCTCTCTCTCTCTCTCTCTCTCTCTGGCTATGTGACAGAGGAAAAAGCTTCAGGCAAAGAATAGACAATCTCATCAGGTTTTCCATCAATGTACGGTAAGAGCTTTGTGCATGTGTTTGTGTGTGTGTAAATTTTGTTATTTGCATTTATATTGTAGTCATTTCCTGGCTGCATCAGGGCATGCAGCATTCATGTGGATCATGGGAGATTATGGCATTGACAGCACAGTGATTCTAAAGCAACAGATTGTATGCAGTATTTCAGCTCTGCTATTTTTATTGTGCATCATTGATTTAGGTTCATCTTCATTTCTTTTGTGTATTTGCAGCAAATACCGAAACACACATTGATCTACAGATTTACTGCAGTGAATATACCTCCTGCTTTATTCATATGATTTTGCCGGGCATGAGAGCTAGCAGAACGCATGGTTAAGGATGTTTGGAGTGAGCTGCAGGCAGTCACTGTGTGACTTTGATTTCTCACCGCGTGGATGCCTCAGAGATGTGCAACTGGCTCTAGAGCTTCCCAAACAGATCGATTACATTTCTAACAGAGTTTTTCACTCATTCAGACATGTCACAAATAAGATCTGTGCACAATGACAGATTATGTAGCGCTGTTTTTATGTTGTGTGTCTTTTACAGTAATGCAGTTCACAGAGATTACTTAGCAATGACAAATAATTTAGGAAACTTGTGTATTTAATATGTACATTAAAAAAAATCTAATGATCAAAATGAACTGAAAAATTAACATAAATGTATGTCCCACTTTTTGCTTTAGTGACAGCATTTATTACAAACAGTATAACAAACTCCACGTTTCTGCAAAATCTGATGATCCGTTTTAGCATGATTTGGGAATGTTCCAAAGAACATCTTGCGTTTCCTGGGACACTAACTATACTTCATTTAAAAAAAGCCATGACATTATTTGTCCTGGATGTCCTAAAGATTCATATTATTGGCACCGTTTTAAAAGAACTATGTGCTCATAAAGGTGAACGTGCAAGTGGAGAAGATCAATAGTTTACATTCTATGCTGTAACCTGATTATTCCCCTTCCTGCATCGTCCATTGTAACTCCATGTGTTTCTGCTCCATTACTGTAAAACCACTGCATGACAGTAAGAGGCTTTGATATCGTGCCCTGTTTTGGGCAATCTGAAGGGATATGGCATCTGTGATGGTTGACATTCTAAATTTAGCTGCCATTTCAAGAAGCTCTAATAATTCAGGGGAACTGTATTTAGAGTGAGTGCGTCATAACTAGTGAGAGACACGGTGGCTGGAGTCTTTTGAGCTCTGGGAGGATAGATTTTTCCAAGCAGCAACTGCCACAGCATATAGTCATTCACATGCAGTTTGTGTTATGTAATTGCTTTAACAGCCCTGAGAAAATAGCCATATTATGGAGCAAAGACTACACACACACCAGCTGTAAAAACACTATTTTAGTTTGTGTGACCATGCTATGACTTTATTATGTTACTTTATTATATTACCTGATCGTCTTTGTCACAGTTCCAGCTAGTTATTAACTAGCTATCTTATCAAAAGAATCCACTTACGTGAGTGTAGATGGTGTTATTCTATTTTGAATTATTGACTGTAATTTATACATAATTACTTAGTTGTTTGTTCTTTCTGGCCTTAAAGTTTTAGATTTACATATTAACTTCTGACTTGAATTCACTTCTTATTATTAACTTTATGTTAAAATATTTATTCTATATTTATTTTTATTTATACATAATTATTTAGTTGTTTGTGCTTTCTGAGCTTAAAGTTTTAGATTTATTTATTTACTTCTTACCAGTTTATCATAGACTACAACATGGTGATATGGCAAGATTTACTTGAGGATATGAGTAAAAGTAATAAAGTTGAAAGCAGATATTTGGCCCCTGGGGCTACTCAGTGTCACCAAAACCTACTAGGTGAATGATAGAGGCCGGTATAAAGCCATAAACAAAATGATGGGGGGTGTAAGTGAGAGGGAACAGTGGAGGTGATATTTACTACCCTGTCAGAAAGACAGAAGGACCAAGTATTTTATAAAACACTATGTACATTATGTGGTCCAGTAAGGCAGTTATTCCTACAGCTCATGAAAGGAACTCAGAGTTATAAATGTAATGTTTACTTCCCACTTTTTATTGTTTATACAGATGGGTGTAAGGCTGATAGTCAAGGTCTTTTGCGCCAAATGATTCAGATTTCTTGTAAATGATTAGCTAAGCTAAGAAAAGCTGCTAATAACTTCAATGTAAATATTCAATTTTATTTATGAGAGATGTCATGTGGTTGCCCAATAAGCTATGTCTAATGGCTGATCATGAAATGTTTTAATCTTTTTCCTTTAATACAGTGCTTTTATATCGATTTTCACTACATTTTAGTCTGTATTGGCAAAAATTATCAATCAGTCCAAACCTACTATTTAAAATATTATTTAATTTAAACATTTTTCCTAACAAGCCTTTCATTTTACTAAAAAGATGCACAATACAACCACATGACAGTCAAATCTGTATTGGTATGTTTGTTTACTTGTCGGTTTTATAGTGATTACACCTTGCAGTCATTAGCAATCTTTTTGAGTGTAAAACACTCAGAGAGTGAGAAATAGAGTGAGTGAGAGAGAAAGAGAAATAGAGAGAGAGAATTTGCTGCAGTGTTTGTTGTGTGGGTGGAAATATTCAGCGTGGACTGTCAGGGGATTTTTTTTGCTTCTGTGTGGAGGGTGTCACGCTGATGTGTCAAAACACTGGCAGGTGGGCCGATGTGTGACTCACGGCTCTGCTTCCATCCATCCAATCACGTTCTAATTGCCGATCACGATCTTAGTAAACGGCAGCTTGACTGTAGGTAGCTCCACATCAACCTTGTCTAATAACTGTGTTTATTTGAAAACTACAGTGGGTGTTTTTAGACATATCCTTTCACCTGATATTTACATAATTTTGTTTGTTTGTTAAATATATAATTTAAACAATAATTAATTGGCCTAACGCTTGTCTGGAGTACACATACGATACAAATACAATTTTGTAAGACAGTGTTGAGTCTGAAAATTTTCTTGCATAACAGTAAACATTCACAAATATTTACAGTCAGTCCTTATATTACACCTTAAGATCACATATTATAAAATTTCACATTACGTTCACATAAAACACAATTACATCTCACATTTAATAATACATTTTAAAGTCTTTAAGTTTTTTAAATCTTGTTTAAGTTTTGTTCTGTTCTTTGCTTACATTGGTCATACAGTCATTTGTGTGGATGGTTGAGGGGTGCTGTCTGATCGCTCCACCTGCTCTGGTTTGTTTATTCTCCAGCATGATGAAGCTCTTTCACTATGGTAATGGTTATAACAGCTCTGTTCATCCCAGGAGTCCTGCCAAGGTGTTGCCTCTGACTCACTAGCACAGAAGGAGCTTGAGTGTGTTTATGTGGCACTTTCCAAAGTCAAAAATGTTTTTCAACAAATAATCAGTGAAAAGATATGCTTGGTCATCAGAACACACTTCTGAAAGCCAGACTGAATTTTACGTTTTATTTTTGTGATTATATGAAGCAATTTTTTCTATCAGAATTTGGAAAATGTCAAAATGTTTAAAATTGACAAATTTTAATTGTGTTTTAATTGTTTCCCAACATTTTTTGAATTATCTTGTTTTTAAGTACTTTTCAGTGATTTACAATGAGTGCTGTTATAAGCCTTCATAAGCCCTTTCATGGGCTTTCAAACGCCAGTGTAAAGCCAAAACAATTCTAAACGCTTTCAGCAGATTCTTCTTAAATCTATTTAACCAGCACACCAAGCTGCAGACGCTTCCTAAATACAGATTAATGCCTTTCCCCCGAATCGACTGACCTCACTTACTAGATTATGGCATGCAGGTCTAATTTATTTAATGTGTTGATGCAATAAATAAACCTCACATTAAGTAAAATTACACAGGCCCTTGATCAATGGTGCCCTATAACCAACAGATAAGAAAAACAAGGTCTGACTTTTTCACACATTCTTTCTCTTTCAAAATGATTACGGCCGTATTTGTGTGGTTTGGTGCTCGGTTGTTGCATTTAGGGTTTATTTGATGTGACTGCAGCTCTGATTTGCTCTCCTCCATGCCGTTTAGGTGTTTGCGGATGCTGTGGGGCCCTGAGACCCCGTTATAAGAGGCTGGTGGATAACATCTTCCCCGAGGACCCTGAGGTAAGGCCTCCTTCTCAAAGTAAGTCAATGATGAGACTCAGATGACATTTCTTGTGGTTATCTGTGATCAGTGATCAATGCACAGATGAATGAAGACATTTATTAGTTTCAGAAGCACTCTACTGAGAGCAGATATGTCACATTCAGCCTTCACCTAGACATATGTTTTCTATTTGACCTGGACAAGTTATATCAGAACAGTGATTAATCTGTCTTATCTGTTTCCTGTTGAATGATAAGATGGGCTTTGGGACATATATTGCACCCAGAGGGAAAATCGTAATATGGAAAGTTTTTTTGGGGCTTATGGCTTAGATGTTTTTTTCTTGGCTTTCTCTTTAAAGGACGGTTTGGTGAAGGCAAACATGGAGAAACTGACTTTTTATGCCTTGTCTGCTCCTGAGAAACTGGATCGTATCGGTGCCTACCTGTCAGAGAGACTATCCAGAGATGTGGCTCGCCACAGATATGGGTAAAAATAGAAAGAAAGATGTATTAAATTACTAAGAAGATTAACATCAAGCATCACTCAATATGACATTGATTATGTAACAAGATGTGCTTGTTGAGAAATTACATTTGTAGCTTTTAGAGGGCATTCAGAGGTACATTTTTGTTGTTTAAATGCTTTCCTATCCCAGTTTAATGTGCATAGTTATCTGTTATTAAGACATTATTTCACAAAAAATAAACACCAAAAAGTGTAAACACTTTATTTGCAGGGACTTTTAAAACATGGCTCTGTTTATTTAAAGCTGCAATCCATAACTATTTTGGTAGACAATGAAAGAGTAGTTATTGATCAAGATGAATCGATCAGTCTTTACACTGATTCACAAAGGTAAACTTAAAATATTGATTTATAATTTGAGCTGTTGGGTCTGATTTTGTTGGAAATGTCTCACCTTTCCATTTGGTAGTACAGAAACTATAACTACTATTAGTGTGCTGTTAAATGAGTGGCAATACCTGCTGTTTCTATCAACATTTGAACACCATTAGTGAGTCAGTATCATGTTCATATGTCTTACAGGTATGTTTGTATTGCTATGGAAGCTTTGGACCAGCTTCTGATGGCCTGCCACTGTCAGAGCATAAACCTGTTTGTGGAGAGTTTTCTTACTATGGTGCGCAAGCTGCTGGAGGCAGATAAACCCAACTTACAGATCTTGGGCACTAACTCAGTGAGTGAAAGTTACTGACATTGCTCTCTAGTGGAATTTAGTTATAGACTTTATTGATATAGGCCTGGTTTTAACAGACAGGGCTTAGATTAAGCCTTAATTTCTACTAGTTAAATTAGGACATTTATAGCTAGTTAGTCATTATTTACCTTAGTCTGCGACTCTTTTGTCTATAACTAATGGCATGTTAAAATAAGCCCTGAGAAAGGAGCTGTAAAATTTTTGATTTATCTCAGTCAAGCCTATTCAAACTCTATTTAATATTAAGCTTCCTTACTAATCAAGTCCTCACAGTGTCATATCACCTTAAATGTTTGACTCGTCAAACTAATTCCATTCATGAATAAAGAAATGAATGAAAGGTTATGTTAAATATTTCGTTATAATAACTTTTAAAATGTTAATTAGACTACCAAAACACAGATCTAAATTTGATGTTTATAATTTGTTTCTAATTAATTTATTATCATGTTTCTTAATTTATGTGTGAATCAATTATATATTCTCAAGTCAAATCTGGATTGTTCCCCAACACCCCCCAACTGCATTTGAGTACATTGTACATCACAAGCATTCAAAACAAAGATTCATTATCTTACACTAGTTAATGTGAATCCTCTACTTCACCTCACACAAGTGCTTATGGGAATGTTGAGTGATCTCATTTTCCAAAGTTCAGCAAGACTCACATCTGCTGGTTCTGAAATATAAGAGCTTAAAGATTAAAGCAAGATTAGTTTTCACAGATCCAGATGCAGCAAGGCTTAAGCACATTTTCTACAAAAGAATTATGTGCGTTATGCAGAGTTTTTATCTTTCACAGTATAAAAGTATTCAGTATAGTCCACAGTAGCATACAGGAAAACTTCTGTTTATCTCAAATCTTCAGATATCCCAGTCAGGAGGATTCTAATCTGTAGTACTGTAATGTATATCTTAACCACATAAATACAGATGAACATAATTTACAGTTCAGGATGTTGTCAGGTTTTGTTTGTTTGTCATCTTAGAATTAAAATCAGAATTACATAATTTACATCAGTAGCATTTTTTAACAAATGCATATTTTTTATTAAAACATTTTAAAGTGAAACTGATTTTCATGCACCAGACATTTAGACTTAATTAATTTTGCTATTTAATATGCAGCAATAAGCATTTTTTCTTTGCATGTGAAGTGAAACATGCATGTAAATTTTAAATATTTATCCTGTTTGTCTTTAAGTTTGTGAAGTTTGCCAACATCGAGGAGGACACGGCGTCGTACCATCGCAGCTACGACTTCTTCGTCTCACGCTTTAGTGAAATGTGTCACTCCAGTTACGAAGATCCAGACGTTCGCACAAAGTGAGTTACATTAAGACTATATCTATAGTGCTTCACTTTAAAAAATGTAAAATAAAGTAAAATGTGGTTTGAGTTACACTTGTTCTGCTAGTATTAGCATTTTGGTTGTTTATTTGTAGTAAGATTTACATATACAGTATCCCATAAATATCCCTTCCAAGAACTAACAAAGCATCTTTCAATGTTGCATGTAAGGATTCGCATGGCAGGTATCAGAGGCCTGCAGGGGGTGGTGAGGAAGACTGTCAATGATGAACTACAAGCAAATATTTGGGACCCCCAGCATATGGACAAAATCGTGCCATCCCTGCTGTTTAACCTACAACAGGAGGAGGGCATAGAAAGGTCTTACACACAAATTTGCATGCACACACCAGAGAAACAGACCTGTTTGTGGCGGATTGAATACATTTTCCTCCTAAGAAAAAGTTATTAGTCAGTGTGTGTAATTAAACTAATAAACTGCTAACAGAATGCAAACCCAAACTGCTGCGGTATTACAAAAGACAGCTGAGGTGTCAGATCTGTTCATTCTAATACTGTACAGGCTGTAAACCTAATAAGTTCAAAGGCTTGAAGGCAGAGACAGACCGTAATAAAATTAGAACAGAAAAACTGTTCATCACACAAGCTTTGCCTCTGGGAAAATCACTGACCACAATAACTGGGCTGCCAACTACAGTTTCAACGTCTGTTTCAACGTCTCTTTTTATTTTCTGATGTCTGTCAATAGATCTCCTTCCCCAGAGACTGAGAAGGAGAAGGACAGTCCGGTGGAGCTGACCGAGAGGTGTTTACGAGAGCTGCTGGGACGAGCCGTTTACGGCAATATTAAGAATGCGGTGAAACCAGTGCTGATGTGAGTTCATGCAGTACCCTAGTTAAACACAAGAGGACGTCACAGAAGCATTTATTTGATTTGTTTGTAGACATATTAGTGTTTACTAATTAATTGTTAATTGTGAAAGGGCTGAATTAATGATTAATAAATATTAATTAATGTTGATGATTATGATGACATTTATGATTATGGAACCTAAAACCTAAAAAATCTAAAATCTTAACTTATTGACTGAAATGTTTGTTTATTTTTCCTTATCCTGACAATCAGTTGTTTTTATTGCAGCCTCTAAAATGAAAAATGGATGCTAATCAATTATTGGATGATCTAACTGGCAATTTTTGAAATTATATTACAGAAATATATTATATTACAGAAATATATAAATAATAATATATTACAGAAAACATACTAAATATACATATTTACAAACTGAATATACACATATTGTAATTAAAGCATCTGTTTGGATTATATATTATGGATGACTCGCATATGAAGTCTCTGTATTTTATGACCTCTTTTATGTGCTGTTTTCTGCTCTGCTTCTGTTTGCTGAAGCTAATCATTAATTGTCTTGTGTATGTTTCCAGGCATCTTGATAATCATTCACTATGGGAGGGTAAAAGATTCGCAGTGCGCTGTTTCAAAATCATTATGTACTCTATTCAGGTAGTTACTAACGGCTGTAGTACAATTTGGTTATGGTATATTGTAGCTATCAGATTTGACATACCGTACAGTACAACACATTTTACGTCTGACACTATTCAGTGTACACTAAGCAAGAAACTCTGAGATTAGACATTTCATTGTGTGTTACTGTACAGAATCAATCTAATGAAGTGTTTTCTTATTGGTCAGTCTCAGCATTCACATTTGGTGATTCAGCAGCTATTGGGCCATTTGGATGCCAACAGTAAAAACTCAGCCAGGGTGCGTGCTGGGATAGTGGAGGTGATCGCCGAGGCGGCTGTAATTGAGGCCAGTGGCTCTATAGGTATCTGACCATCTCTAGTCCACTAGAGGGACCACTGACACCATCACATCAG
>JAZGTK010003099.1:0-28577 GCA_036877625.1 Ambastaia sidthimunki | reverse complement strand
TTTTCAATATAATTCAAAATGGCCAAGAAAAAGTAGCACTGACAATGAAAAATTTGGGATCATAGTACTCTCAATGGAACAAAGAAAATAACGAACGGAGTTAACAATTGTAACAATGGGTCAAACACCGGAGGATCCGTACGCAGCATTTGATTAAACAGACGTAATCAGGCAGGCAAAGGGTCAACAACAGCAAACAGGGGTAACACAGGAAATCCAAAACAAGGTCAAAGTCCAGGCAAGAGATCAAGAGTAATCCAAAACACAGCAAAAGTCAAAAAGGCAGGCAGCGAGTAATCCACAACGAGAGGCAGTCCAAGGTAATACACAAAACCAGGAAAACCAGGAAAACCAGGAAAACCAGGAAAACCAGGAAAACCAGGAAAACCAGGAAAACCAGGAAAACCAGGAAAACCAGGAAAACCAGGAAAACCAGGAAACATTAGCCGGGGCAAAACGAGACTTCGCAACTAGTTCAAGTTTGAGGTGAGTATTTATGGAGTGATTGATTACAAAATGGCTGCCACCTGTGGTGGGCTCTGGGTACTGTAGTTCGTGACAACAATATGTTATTGAAATCACGTTAAAGGCATTTTTGTGAATGTTGAGATCTTTTGACTACTAGGTTGCACCGGAGCTTTGCAGGTCACCTCAGCATATGATAATGATAAACCATATAAAGTTTTGTAATGATATGCAATTGCATTTGTTAAATACTGAATTTTAAGCCAAAATAAAAAATGGGTGATGCCCCAAAATATGTTAATTTTTTTATAAGTTTTGTGAGATTTTGAGCATGTTAGGGAGCCCAAATCTCCCGAAAACCAATATCTACATTTATAATAACTTCTATTTTTTTCTGAACAAGCATAAAGTGACTTGGATAATTTTATAAGGACTCTTTTAAATGCTCTTTTAAGTGACATACTTCCTTCCAGTTGGTGGTGCTGTGACTTACAATAGCCACCTCTATGTCATCGGTCCCTAGGACCAAATCCCATAAATAACCTAGTAGGAGTATTTAAAAATTTAGAGCCTGGAATTGAAAAAAATCCACATACAATCCAAAATGGCCAACTTTCTGTTGGGTGGAGCTAATGAATGTTAAATTGAAAGTTGCCCAGCTTGATGAGAACAATACATGTACTAAGTTTGGTGACTGTAGGCAAAACTAACCCCATCACTTTAGTCAAAAGAGCGTTTTACCGAGCCCACACACTACGCCCATGTCTAAGCTTTTACCCATGCCTAAATGCTGTGATGTGTGTGCCAAATTTCATGTCATTTTAAACATGTTAAGAGCCTCAAATACAACTGAATGTGATTTTTAAGTTTGATGTGTTACCATGGCAGCTACATTTAAGATATCACAAATCCTTTTAGAACTTTACATCAACCATGTCTCTACAATATTCTGACCAAGTCTGAAGTGACTTGGCTAAATGTAAGTTGATTATTTTATTAAGTTTGTTTTAAGTGGCAAACTTCCTATTGCCAGTTGGTGACTCACAGTAGTCATATCAATGTCATCAGCCCACCACACCAAACATATTTGCCAACATATTTTGCCAAGTTTGCTGTTCACTCAATACATGTAGTAGATATCACAGACTTCCTGTTTCCATTATTCACCATAATTTTACTGCCTCGCCATGGCAACACCTGATATCAAAAATCAAAAGAAAACAACCTTTGCACTTTCAGTGCTTGGCCCTCAAATGATCAGATGATTTTTTTACACAGTGTAATATGGCTTTGCACAATAAATCATGACTATCTGCCTTATGCCTTATTGCTTTAATAATCCAAACATTTAGCTAATTTAACGATTTACAATCATCAATATTTATTTTTTTCAGACAGCAAAAGATAATTCAATGTATTTGTGTGTGGTTATGTGTTCCAATAAGAGGAATTCATCAAAGCATGCAAAAAAACAGTTCAGAAACACTCACCAACTGTATCACAAGGCTCATCTTTGTGGACGCAAAAATCTGTTCTAGAAAAAAAAAACAAGAAAATAGAGAGATGTCAGCCAACAAGTAGAAAAAAATCACATATAAAATCACGCATACATATACCCACCCCTTGCAGAATCTGCAATATGTTCCTAATTATATTAATTAAAAAAACTAAGAGAAACCATGAAGACAATATGAAATCATATTTTGTACAGTATGATGAAGCTTTTTACATAACATCCTATAGTCTGTCCCACAAGACAAAAAAATAACATACTTTACACAAATTATCAAGTTCAAAACACATTTAAACATTTAAACAACATTAACAAGCATCAATCACTATTTGTAGAGATTTCTGACAGCTTTGCAAGAGTGCCTAATGTGTCCTGGACTGCATGTAATCTGCAGTTCAGATGTTGATTTCTCATTTAGGGAGTTAATTCAGTGAATGATTCCTCTGACTGATTAAAACAATGTTTTTTTAAACAGTCTATTAAAAGAATTTGCTCATATGAGTTATCTGTTGATGAATCGTACAGTGATTGTGCAGTATGTTCGTGTTTGCAGGACAACTGAATCCATGGATCACTAAAGCACGAGACCGTCTGGGTCCAGGCCTGGGCTGCTTTTTAAGTCTGATACAAATGAGATGCAAAAAAATAAATAAATTAAATACAAACTTGCTGTTAATTTACTCACCCTCTGGCCATTAATTTACTCGCCCTCTATGCTATGCTACATGCTACTAACCAACAAGCCTGCAGACTTGTATTATTATTATTCCCAGTATCTGCTTCTTTAAATCTTAAAGACACCCGCAGACTTGCAATACATAAATCACTAAGCACCACAGTTTTAGCTAAAAATTCTAACCACTGAAGAAAAAATGTCACCTACAGCTTGAACGGCCTGAGGGTGAATGAACAGCAAATTTCCATTTTTAGGTGAGCTGTCCCTTTAATACTTGCATCAAAGGCAGTGAACACATAAAGATGCTGAAATGAACCACTTTGGATTTAAAATGCTTTCAAAACAAGGTTATATAAAATCCACACATATAAAAATATGTATATTATTCTCTACAATCTGTTGTCAGGGTGATTTTCTGCCTTTAGCATAATATGGATAAAGAAGTGTTGCAGGTAACCTCAGCTGAGTATATATTTATAAAACAACTGGAGTGTGATACTGCCTATATTATATTGCGATACTGATATGTTCAAGAAACACTGCAATGATTAACACAATGTCATTAGAGACATATTTATGACAGCTATTTTTGGTGCTCTACCAACAAAAAAAGCAACCGTTCTGAAAAGAACATTCTGTTATACAAAAAAACAATGCTGATATACAAGATCATACCACTCAAAAATAACAGAAATACAAGTTGAGCTTCAGCTACAGTAGGTAATGCAAGCAAATAATGCATGCAATAGGGGTCACCTGACAACAAAGGTTAAGAGCTTATTTTCTCCGGCATGTGATGTTTGTAATATTTGGTTTAAATGTCAACACACAAAACATAAACTAACATTTCTAAACCTTCAGCCATTAGCAAAGTTTCTTAATTTTTTCTCCTGTGGAAAACTTTTAATACCATTGTTAGCTCATCTCCCACAGATGTGTTAAAAAGATCATCTTCATTCAGTGGGTAAGTGCTGCAGGAACTTGGGACCAGCCACTGACATCTTCAACAAAGCTGCAAGAGGTGAAAAATGAGCCGCACCTTGTCATGCTTTAATTTGCCTTTGATGCACTCTCATCACCTTGGGCTGTCTTGGCACGCGTGCAGAGACAGATGTTGCTCCTGTACCCCACATACTTATAGGCAGTTGCTTTTGTATGCTGGCAGAGATCATATTTAACCCGGCACAGTGGGAACAAAAGCCCTCTCTGTGTGTGATCACTCTCCCTGTGAGCTCCTCAGGCCCAGGAAGACAGATACTATCTGACAGGCTCTCATAAGCAGGCCGTTTTTACAAAAGGATTTTCTCTTTTCTTGCTTTTTTGACTCTGAAAATTACAGCAAGCTAATAACACCTAATCCTGAGCTGGGAATGCAACCTTTTGGCTGCCAGAAGTAATCTGTTGTAGTGAAAAGGAGAAGATTGGGAATAAACTTGTTTCGCTGACAACAGGATGACTGAGTACATGATTAGGGTCTATCAGAGCTCAGATACTGACAGGACCAAATTGTGTTGGATCTTAATGAAAGGGGTGCAAAATTTAATCTGTCACAAGTTCCGAAGAGCTCAAAGATGCTGAATATCAAAGAACATGTGATGAAATGGAAAGTGAAGGACACAAAACAAGTGGTACCTGGTGACCAGCACTGCTGCATCCACGGGAGGTGGGTTGTCTTTGCTCCCGGGAACGTGGTTGTTGCCCAGGTACCGAACACCATATTCCTCGTGCTGCCAGTGACAGAAGCTTTCCAGGGCTTTTTCTCCATGGTGGCTCACCTTTAGCTTTTCCTAGGACAGCCATTGGATATTATAAATAACAGACTATGGTGCATTAAAACATCAAAATAGACTTCATGTCGAAGGCGCTTCTTTAATGTTAAACCATTAAAGGTGCTTAAATTGGCCATTAGACTATTCAATTTCAATCAGTTCACGTCAAGGCCACTGTAACAAGCAGGGAGTAGAAGTTGTTTATGCTGACAATAATCAGGAGTGACAAATGACCCAAAGTCATTAATTTCTTACAAATAAAATACTACTAGTGAGTTAACGCTGGACTTCCAAAACGTTTGCTTCTAAACATCTAAATCTACCATGCTCCTTTTYCTGCATCTATCTTTTTGATATCAAAGGTCGTCAGTTCAAAAGGTTTGCCCTGCGGCACACCATATATTTAGACTAATAACTATTCAGTGGCTTTCTGTAATACATCATCTCAGACTTTAGGGGTGTGCACTCAAAAAAGTGTCTGGCAGACTCTTAGGAGCCTTGAGAGAGAAAGCAATCCAGCAATAAAATGGAGGGGAAAACCAGTGGTTAAACAGCGCACACACAGGGAGAAGACAACATCACAGGTCCTGAGGATACGAATGTAACAGAAGAGGAACAGAAGATTTGCTGCGTGAGTCAAGACGTACAGAGATTTGGATCGTAATTGTGGGTTTGTAGATCAGTTTGTAGATTTGTAGCAGTCAAATTCAGGGTTCATAGCTGTTACTTACTGGACGGGTGTGTAAGAGAACCAACTTGGTGACCCGGATGTTCAACCTCACACCTAAACTCTGGTGAAGGAACATGTTGTACACCTGTGGAGAACGAGCAAGAGTAAGAGATATAGTGATGCCTATAAGCCACATGTTCAATGTTGGGAGATGTTAATGGTGAAGTATATGAGACTGTAGGGTGTTGAGAGCTGAACTCTAGGGAGTGTTCAGATATTGATGAGCAACTAACAGATGGAGGGGAATACACCTAGGAGATACTCCTAAAATCAGAGGTTTATTACAATAACAGCACAGTTTTCTGTGGTCAACGCTGTCAACTTTGTTAAACATGTACATCTCAGGACCTTAGGAAGAACAAAAGGGGGTTTACATTCTCACCATATTACACACATCTGGACAATTTTATCACCATCATATGACTCATTTTTTTGTAATATACTAGCTTCACTTTTGTCTAGATGCAATGTTATTGAAAGAGACTTAAAATGCATTAAAGTTATACATTTTATTAAAAAACTGAACCAATACTGAACAAACAGAACCCTTGGTATTGTGAGTGTTATGCACTGCTAGTTGCTGAGCTGCTAGCTGCTGAGCTACAGGATGCTAGATGATAGGTTTGACTAACCACAATGACTAACTAGATACAGTGACTTGATACAGTGAGGTCATTTGCTCTGGGACAGAGCTTTGTAAAACAAGCTTTTCTTTGGAAGCATGTTCTTGTTCGTATTGTCTTTATAATCTTTTACCAAAAAGTAATAATTTGTTGTCCCTTTGCAATCACTGCTTTTCTAGTGAAGAATCCTGCTTTTCAGTTCCTCTGCTCTATAAATCATGGTAGTGGCATGAAAAAAGTAACCTGTACAATGAAGTAAAGAATTACGTGATATCTCAAAACTCAAAATGTAAGCATCTCACTACATTTTAAAACTGTGCCGAAGCTTCTTTTTACAGGTGTGTATATGTGTGCCTGCAAGCTGTCGACTCAATTGTGTTTTTTACACACTGCACAGCTGGTCATCAGAACAAATGTTACACTCCCTCCCACCCCTGACTCAGTCTATGTCCAGTTCTCTCCCTGCTTTTTGACCTCACCCTTTCATTTATTGAATTTTGCCAGGAGGTACACAATTGTTCATATGTTTCTGTTTCTGTGCACTCTCTTTGTGATACTGTTCCACAGGCAGTAGAATGATGGTAGACTATAATGCCTGACTTACTTTTTTACAACTTTGATTTGAAGCAAAACAAGTATTAGAAAATCATAATTAAAATACCAAACAAGATTGAGTTCTTAAAAGTTTTTGTTTCCATGGTAACATCATTGGAGATGCATTGGAGAATGTCATTGCAATGCATCTCAATGGAGAAGCTTTCTGTCTGTCTGAGAACTCTTAGACACTTTGAGTCTTGGACTTAATTGAGTAGGTGGGCTCTGCACTTGCTGAGACACATAAAAATCAGCTATATTTCTGTAACTAGAGGAGAAGCATTTTGTGTGTCTGAGCTAACAGTAACTGTAGTCTACTTGCTGTGTTTAGTTTGTGCTGGGCTTGTTGCTATACAAGTGTAAACCCCGAGTGTAAAGACCTGCAACTCTACCTGCGTGACTTCACTACCTGCGTGACTTCGCTTGATTCCCAGATTCTGTTACCAATACCTTTGTTCCTTTCTGTCTCTTTTTTTCTTCTACTAACATGTGTTTTCAGTATATTCCCAATGTTCATTGCAGATGCAGATCTACACACACAAGAAGACAACAAAATTATCACCAAATTATCATCTAATCTCCCTCAAAAGCAGCTTTTCACACCCATCATATCTAGATGCTGGCTGCCAATCTGCCATCAACAAAGCAGATTCCATCCTTGCCAGCCAGTCAAACCTTGGTGTTGTGGCACTGACAGAGAAATGGACATTTCATTGAAGAACTCAACATGATGTTGTCCGCTTTTCCAGAAGATGGCACTCCAATGTTAGTTCTTGGTGACTTTAACAGCCACCTAGACAAACCTTAAGCAGCTGACTCCTTAGTACTTCTGTCCTCGTTTGAACTCCAACAGGCTAACACCCCCCTCCCATTCAGAAAGAAGGGAAACAACTTGACCTTATCTTTACTTGTAACTACACCACAAATAATATTGTTACTCCTTTGCATGTGTCTGATCATTTCTTTATTCAATTCATTACTACACCTCCTACATGTTCACGACCCACCCCTACTCCTGTTTCTTTCTGTCATAACCTCCATTCTCTCTTACCTACTCACTTTTAATTCATGGTTTCTGCTTCTCTCCCTACATAACCCAGTTCTCATCACTCAGTGCTGAGGTAGCAACTGCTCATCACTCAGTGCTGAGATAGCAACTGATACTCTTTGTACATTTTTAACATCTTGTCTTGACACTGTCTACGCTCTCGTCAGCACGAGACCCTCCATACCCTGGCTTTCTGACATCCTTCGCAGTCACCAGACTAAGCTCAGGACTATGGAGAAAAAAAGGTGCAAGTGAAAAGACCTTGCCGGCCTTAGCATGTATAAATCTCTCCTCTCTTCCTTTTCTGATAGCGTCTTCACTGCCAAAGTTACTTTACCCTTCTACCTCAACTCAGTCCCTCAGATATACGCCCCCTCCTCCCAATTATATCCCGTAAACAAGCGACATCTGATTGTTCACACAAGGAGATACCAAATTACTCTCTAAGACATTCACCTATTCTGCTTCTTGCTTGTGGAATGAGCTGCCAGTCTTCGCCCAATCTGCTGAGACCATCACAACTTCAATAAACAACTTAAAACACCTGACCTAAAACACTACAGACACTTGCCTAATCCCTAATGCTCTGATGTTTAACCAGGTTTTATGTTGTTGATAAAAAAAATCATTTCTTTTACTCTTCATCCGGTCCTGCTGTCCCTACCATCAGAACTATTTCTACTTGTAGATTTCCATTTGTCTACTTGTAAACGTAGCTTTGTAGACTAGACTTGTTGGTTCTTAGAGGTGATAAATGTTAAATGCTTTCTCTTTTGTAAGTTGCTTTCGATTAAAGCGTCTGCTAAATGCATAAATGTAAATGTCATTGCAAAAAGTTTGGGACGATGGATAGTGTAGTCGTCCACCAGGAATTCAGGTATTAAACATAAAATATAAAGTCTCACCATGTTCATGACAGTGAGCAGAAAGCGCTGGGCGGCCTCTGCACCGTGGTACTGCACCATGTTTGCATCAGCCACCACTACTGTCTCCACAGTGTACTCTCTGCTCAGCCTGATGGCACTCCTCCTGCCACGTACCTCTTCTGCTCCTTTTGCTTTTTTCTCCTTCTTGTCTAACACAAGCACAGGCACACAAACACACAAGGCAATAACACTGTAAGACAAGAAAATACTTTATGCAAGTAAGTAATTACAAATCCAGCACAAACTAGCGCAGTGAAAACATAAAACTAGAATATAAACTAGCACACAATAAAAACACTGTGCAGCTTTCTCAGCCATGTACTGGTTATGACAGCAAAATGTTTGACTGCAGTTTGGAGTTACTGTCTATTGTAAACAGAGTTGTGCTTTGGCTCAGTTTCTTTGTTGCTTTTATTAATGAACCCCATTCGTCCTCAGAATTATGCCACATGTTGTATGTTTGCAACGGTGTGCCCAGTTAGACCTGATCATAACAAAGGCAATAGCTTTACTGTAACCAAGTAAAAGCCTGGTCTATTCCATACCAAAGAAAATACCCAAAGAACAGAGACACAAAACAAGATATAATGGTACTCGAGTCAACACAAAATTTTATTTGACCCTATTTGTTCTGCTATTGCATCTTACTGTGCACAATTCACCAGAGTAATAGTATACAGTGGCAGTTACGGTGGCAAGTGGCATAAGGAACAGCTAGCACTGTTTTCTAACATTACCTGCTCTTTGTCTGGATTAAAACATACTTTATTTCCTTATGAACATGAAAATTGGTGTGTTTTCTGGATACACTTGTAAATATTCCCAAAGATTTGATAACCCATTAACCCATTAAATGTGAAATCTGTTAGAATGCAGCGTCATAATGTGTAAATTTAAAATGTCTGGTTCAGCACATGACTGCTGAGGGCTGTCTAGTGTCAAGAATGATGACACATGGGCTGTAAAAATGATGAAGTCATCTATGGTAATAAATATAAAAGTGGCATGACAAGATAATGGTGGCTTTCTAAAGGGAAGAATCCCTCAGGGTAGCGTGAGGTCATGACTGTTATCACCAACTGCCACATAATTTGGAAAAGGCCAATATATCTGGTTCTCAATTTTTTTGCAGGGTAGGCGCATATGTATGTCCAGGGTGGAGAGCCAAACCTCTTGCCTGGGTTGGTAAGTTGGTTCTTCAGTCTGCGTCAGCTTGGATCCATTGACGACGCACTGCCCTCTGAAGAAGGTGTGCTGTGTCCCAGGTCCTCTTGCTCTCCCAGAACCAGTAATTAAATTGTACATTTGGAGGGCTCCCCAGACCACAAGAACAACAAACTGGAAAGGGGTGATTTCGGTAGAGGGCTAACGAAGGGAATTCTGTGCGTACTCAGCCCAGCTGGTAAACTGGTTCCAGAAATCCTGTCACAACAGAATACTCATAGAAAAGGGCCGATCTCCTGGATTTTTCTCTCGGTCTTACCATTGGAAAGAGGATGGTAACCAGAGGATAAGCTTACTGTCACACCTAGGGGAGAAAAAGTCTTTCCAAACAAAAGATGAATTGGGGACCCTGATCAGACAATGTTTTCTGGGATTCAAAATATCTGAATAGATGGTTGAAAAGAAGTTCAGCAGTTTCCATTGCAGTGGGCAGCGACAGAGAAGAATTGGTGGGGAGATCGGTCAACCATGACTAGTATGCAGATATTACCTTCAGAGGGTGGTAGATCTGTGACACAATCTTCACCTAGGTGTGACCAAGAGCAGTTAGAAATGGGCAGAGGAAGGAGTTTGCCAGATGGTAGGTGACGTGGGCTCTTGTTGACCGCACAGTCATTGCACAGTACATCCTCTAATGAACCTTCTGACGCCATTGGTCATATTGAGTCACCAGAAGTGATTTTTCAAGAGCAAGAGGGTACCATTAGCTCCTGGGTGACCAGTGCCCACTGATGTGTGAACTGAATGAATTTCATGGTTTCTTGAAATATACTGGAGACCAGGGGGGCACCCAGGCAGAGAAGGCTCAAAGGCATCAGTAAAGGGTATAGAGTTCGGTCCAGTGCATAGGGTTGACAAATAATGTAGAGGGCAAGATAGATTCTGGATTTTGAGACGGTTCTTCAGGAGCATGGAGACAGGAATGTTGTTTTAGTGTTTTTGGAACCAGGTCATTAGGACATGGTGAAATGAAATCTGATAACAAATAGGGTCTATTTGGACAGAGGCTTGGGTTTGTTTTTAAGCAGGGAGGTCAGGACAGGAGTCATGGAGCAGTAACTGCTGATGAATCAATGATAGACATTTGATAAGTCAAGGAAGCGTTGGAGTTCTTTAATCATTGTGGGTTGTAGCCAGTTCTTTACTCTCTCTCATTCCATCCGCTAGAGGCTGCCAAAGCAGAAAGCAAAGACGCGTAGGTTGAGGACGCAAAAGTGGAGGTGAATGAGCAGCTCCTGAATTGGATCATTGCTGCTCATGGTTGCTCAGTTTGACTCAGGTTCTGGTCTAGCTCTGGTCTAGCTCCTTGTCTAGCTCAGTCGTCTGTTATGGTAAGTAGGCTCGGACAACAGGAGAATGTTATTGGTGATGCAGGAGCTTGTGGATTGTGGATGGTAAAGAGGTGATGACAGCACACACAGAGCTGGGTATCCAGAGTAACAGGTTCTTTCAACAGGTGGTGGACAATAGACACACAAGAGACTTGGAACCAGGAGAAAACCATGAACAAACAACACAGAGAAGATCACTAGAGCATGGAATTTAAATTTTTAAAGTTTAACAAGATTTAAAAAGTAACAAGACCGGAAGACAAGTGTGTGCTTTTAAATGTTGAGATAATGGGAAGCATGTGCAGATGTGTGTGTGTGTGTGTGTGTGTGTGTGTGTGTGTGTGTGTTTGTGTATATGTGTATATATATATATAAACAAAAAACACTTGTTTAACCAAGGGGGCATTGTTATTATCTGATGTTGATAACTGGCCAACCAGAATCAAGAATCAGTCAATAATCTTTTATAAAATATTTTAATATGCTTTTTCAAATAACTGTATTTCAAGATTTCTACAAAATATGTGAAAAAAAGGACTAGAAATGTCACGCAATTAAAAAAATAAATAAAAAGATTTTTTAATCTTTATCCATTGTCCATCCATTTTAAATGACTTATCCATGAATGACTGGAAAAGTCCTGAAAATTCATTGGCCATAAGACGTGGGAACTCTGGTATTTGTTCAGAGATGGAATCTTGAGTCTCAGAACTGCTAAGCTTGAAGTTCTGATTGTTTGTTTCCAGGAATTCAGCTGGGATCTGATGGAGGTCTCTCTGATGGGGGTCTCTTCTGTATGTTTACTGGTGTTTAGGAGTGGAAATGTGCCTTTGTGTGTTTGTGTAAGTGCGCACTATAATGACTAACGACACAACATATGGTACTAATGTGACATGCTCCTTTTTTGCAGCGCAAGCATTTTTTCCATTCTCAGCTGTTTTCAGGCAGATCTGACCAAAGACAATGAAAGCTAACTGTGCCTTGGGCTTCCACATTTATGAAACAGAGAGGCTTCCATCTTCTAGCAACAATTCCCGCAGTCAGAGACAATTGTAAAACAATCGTAAAACTCTTTAAAATGAGTAATACAAAAGTCTAAAAGTCTAAAACTCTAAGGTTCGGAGACACCAAAGACACTTTTAAAGACACATTCATCTAGAACAGTAAAGACCAACCTGTAATTCTGTTGTTCTGACATCTTAAAGGAACGCTGCTTCAATGATGAGATATGTTTAACAGAAAATTGCTTCTCTTAAATAACGAGATTACATTTGAAAAAATAACAATAAAGCAACCTAGAAAAGTAGTCCATACGTTCTGTGTTCTTCCATTGACTTGAGATTGAATCAATCAAACTTCTGAAGTTTTTTGCATCACATTTTTGTTTTTGAATTGTTGTGAGGGTAATTCTGCTTGCCTCAACATTTAACCTGACTTAAGACTAGTCTTTGATTTGCCCATTTTAAACTTCTCAAATGATCATTCATATAGAACCTGCAGATAAATCTCACAGTCAAGACCCTTAAGCTTTGTGAGGGGCCCATTATAGTGAAAACTGTGTGGTTGGACTATAAATAATACCTTTGTGCTAAAGGGGAAACATAAACCATATACCCCACACCTGCTCAATCTCCTGCTCTATGTATGTGTGTGTGTGTGTGTGTGCACATGTGCATACATGCTGTGCAAGGACAGGGAATCGGTAGGTAAAACAAAAACAGCAGAGAAGCTGAAGTAAAAAAATTCTCCAAATAAATTTGGGGATTTTGCCTAGTTGGAAATCACAGTATCTTCTCCAAATAAATTCGAGGAGTTTGTCTAGTTGTGAATCACAGTCTCTTGGGCCAAGGTTAAGATTTTTATTGCTCAGAGATTGCTCTTTAAAATCTTAGACTTAATAGACTTCTAGATTTTTTTATGTTAAGAAATGTTTATCTAAGAATTTTTATATTGTGTATTGAGTTTAAACAGAGTTGTCTGACATTTAATTGCTGACTTTGATACCTGGGAAAATCTGACATTGTTAAGATCTCTTCTGAAACTCTACATTGAAAAGAAGACACATGTGAGTATAGTTGTTTGTTTTCTCAGGAGAAAATCTGTTAAGCATGAGACCTTAGCAAAACTTTCCTTTTGCTCTTCATTACTTCTCTAAGAGTACCCTAGTGTTAAACCTAATAGAAATGGGCTGGTGTTGTGGTTAGCACATGCATTAGCATGGCTTGTTCTACACATTGTTACACATTAAGCAGTGGAACTTGTGTGGAAAATGAGGGTTCGTGTCTGGTCCATGTCATGTTCCAGTTACATACCTTCTTTCTCTTTCTATGTAAAATTAGGCATTAAAAATGAAAATATTAAAAACTGATAACCAACATATCTTACATTATACTCTATTACATTATACTATATTTAACTCAACGTAAAAAATATCTTTGGATAAACACGCATATTATAAATGATTCATTATAGTTAAAGTAGATCTGTTCTCTCCAGACACCACAATAACCGCTAAACAGCACATCTCCTGTCATCCCACCCCCAGAGTTCAGTGGGGCCGCGGGGTCTAAGCAAGCGCACCGTAAGAATCATTCAACCGCTATTCTTGGACCAGCTTCACAAAATATCACACGCCGTTTCCTCCAGACTCAGATCCTCCTTTGTGTCTGTTCCCAGACCTGTGTTCCTCCTCTTAACATGGATACTTGATCCTTTCCAACCCCACACACTGACAGAGCTTTTGTTGCATTAGACCCTCTGCATCCTTTTCACTGTTCTGAACTGGAGCTTCCTGACATACGAGTGTGGGCAGATCAGATCAACAGATGTGCGTCTTTGCAGATTTCATAGGCCGATTAGACGTGCTAAGTGTGTTCAGTCAAGCTTGCATTTCAGTAAGATGCCACTGAATGAAAGTTGCAGCTAACCTTAAAACACAACACCAGCTCATGAGGTGTAGTCATGGCAAAAATTGTTATAGAATCAAACTTGTAACTCCAAGGTGGCAGGTTCTATTCCCAATGCCGACAGGAAATGACTCCCTTAAACAAGGCACCTCTCCCCCAGTTGCGTCCCGAGTGCTGCAATGTTGCCCAGTGTGTTCAAGGCTTGCAACACATGTGTTTACTGCTCACTGGATAGGTTACATGCAGAGGTCACATTTAAAATATGGGTTACCATAGTTGACAATAGTCATTTTCACTTCTTCTGCCTCAGCCACCCTGCAACCCAATCTGTTTTTAAGCACCCAGACAGCATTTGTGAGCGCTTGTACGTGCCCCAGAGGAGCATTTGGAGTTCAATGGATATAAAGTCTGGTAGCAACCGCTTGGTCTTGGGGCTGGGATTACTGGTCAACTGTCTGGTCCTTTCAACACGCCGGCAGAAAAGGGGGGTTGTGGAAAGTTAAGAAAGAGAAGACAGGCCTCCAACAGACATGAGCGCACAGGAAAGAATTTTTCTGGCACTTTTTTCACATATTGGTTTATCTTCCTGCTTGACTGACTGTCTTGCAGACACCAGGTGCTGAAGGAAGCAGAACTAATGCACCTGGAGACTTTTTTATGGCACAGACAAGGATCATGGAGTCCAACCTCATGCCTGAAACACACACATACACATCTTCTGCTCACAGTTCCCATGTCCACATTCTTAGGGCTGGAATATTTATCATTCACTATCATTCAATATACTTGATAAATTTGACTGGGGGATGAAATTAAAATTAAAAAATTTATTGAAAAGTTGTGAGTATTGTCATAATTTACTTGTATTTCTTCATAAAATGTTTATGACATCCTTCATTGTCTAATCCACAGTGTACTGTAGATAGATTCAATAGATTCAAAATGCTGATTTAACAATTCAACACTTGTGTCATGTGAAATATTAACTGAAGTTCTTTTGTGGTGTTCATATAGTAAAAGTTTTTGTAAAATATGCAAGTACTATTTACATGTTAACAAAAGTGAGAGTCACTTTAAGATGACCTGATTCTCCTTCCCCTACCTTAATTATGAATACTAAAGTGATATACATTGCATCAGACATCAGGATAAACAGAGCAACACACAATCGCTTTTTAATGCACCTGACCCTTCCTGTGAATTTTTGGCCATTTGCTTATGACTCAAGAATCATAAGATGATTCATGGTCAAGAATGAATTCCAAGCCTAAGGTGTGAACTTTATTTCTATGATAATGAAGTGACCTGAGTAAAACAATTATGTTGAAGGGTTAGTGAGACTCCAGGGTCTGGGGTGGGTTTGTTACTTCCCTCTGTGCATTGTTTAGTTTGTCACCTGAGTGTTTTGTTTCCATTTAAAGGGACTGCCCCTCAAAATGGCTATAAATGAAGTGTATGTTAACTTTAAGTCAGACTTAATGACTGCAGCCCCAAGCAGTACGCTGTGAGGTGTTGACTCGTGTTTGTCATCTTTTACAATAATAACTACTGCTAAAGAGAATCCTAAACTGCTAAAGAAAGTCTTCTGGTCTTCACTGAAAAAAGTTTTCAACAATATAAATGAAAATGGTCAAATATTACTTCTTCCATTGAAGAAAAGCATTGTAATGTATCTGTGTTTTGTGTCATTGCCATGTCTTTTATTTTGTATTATGGGTATGGTGTCATGTCCTGTTATAATCATGTCCATGTTCTTTTATAGTTTTTTCATGATACCCTGCCCCCCTTGCGTTCAGGTATTGCTTGTTACTCATAATTACTGTGTGTGTGTTTATTTCCCAGGGTTTTCGTTGTTCTGTTACTTATTTACTGTGTCATGCCATCATTACACTTTCATGTTTTGGATGTATTACACCACTTTTTATCTGCATTTAGGTTCAGCTTCTCGCTTTTCTTTGATTGCATGTTACAAACAAAGTGTGGAAAATGTCTTTTTTACTTTGAACTATATGTTTACTGTTTTAGTTCCTACATTACACATTTGGAATATACTTGGTAACAAATGGCTGTCTGATTGGTTCCTCTGACTAAAAAAATCACCCTTAAATCAATTTAAAGCAAATGCGTATAATTTAATATTGTCAAAAAGCTGAACAATATCAAGAGCATTTTTAAGCTATATCACCCAGCCCTACTACATACTCACCCTTTTGTAAAGTGGTTTGGGTTACTTAAATTCCAAGATATTGACATATGGAAAAAATCTAGTTGTCAAACGTCCCGGTGGTCTTCTCATCTCTGGGTTATGTAATATTCAAAGTCAAAGCCAGAAAGTGGATTTAAACATAAGCAAAATGTTCAAGGGAAATTTAAGTCTATGTTGAGCATAATCAGCCGCAAACTAAGGCAGTGGGGGACTGGAAATTCCATAATCTGTTTTGATTGGACAGTGAGGTTGTATATGTCCACGCACATGGGTACACAGACTCTGAGTTTTGAATAACTGCAGCTTCACTTCAGGCTGATGAAGGGTAAACTACAAATCCAAGAATGCAATGAGCTCCGACAAAAAAAGCTTCCTGCCCCATAAAAATAAAAATTTGCAGACGCCACAGGCTTTCTGAGCCTCAGAAGCAGCACAAGTGCCAGTTTTCAAATATGTACTTTCTTTTAGTAAGAAAATGTATAATCCTTGCAAAGAAACACAGAAGGGGCTGAAAAATATGCACAGCATTATTAATGTACACAACCCAAAAAGATTCTTGACTTCAACAGTGTTTTAACGTCAAAGTATCACGTTCCACTGGGAGTTTACCGTCATTTACCAGCGAGATAAAAGCTCTAAAGACCAGCACAGCTGAGCGCTCTCTCTCCCAACAACTTTCAACACTTAAAAAAATGAAGACATCAAAGACGTACACAGAGTTATAAATGTTGCTATGAAACAGTTGATTTATGCAGTTGACAACTCTTGAATCTTAAGTGTCCTGGAGAAAAGAGGAAGACACATGGCAAGACGAGTGTGAGATTATCATTACAAGACTCCTGGTGGTTTTCAAATTTTGGTTTGAAACCCAAAAATGGACGTGGGTTTGTTCTGTCTGACAGGGTTGCAGATCGCAGAGAAAACATGAAAAAATGCAGCCATATAATTGCCCATAGTTAGCATAGCAGCATTTTGGCACAAATTAATCTGTTCTGTCATCTGTTTCATTTTGTTTACTTTCATATGATAAACACTTCTGGTACTGGTGTTCGGTTGCCAGGGGCAAAAATCAGGGGCAAAACCAATTGGGAATCACTATCTTATCATACCGAATAAATGAATATGTGTTACGTATGAATATGTGACAATGTAATATTGCATTTGAAGAAACTGCAGAAATTGACCGCTTTATTACTTTTTATTACCCACAATTTGCCACAAGAAAAGCCCTGCAGAGCTATGAATTGAAACACAGTGACCTTTAAATCACTGGGGTTTTCCACACTTGACACGCTTAAACCCAACATATTTTAGTACAGTGACCTTCTCACCTTGGATGGTTTGGCAGAATGTGGGGCTGCTGTCTGCAGCAGCAGCAGATTTGTCTGAAGAAGAGTGCTTTTGTCGGATCACTCGGTGCTCAGAGCCAGAGAAGGAATCCACAATCTGGCCCACTGGCTCGATGAACAGGCTGTCATCTGCAGTCTGAACCAGGCCAGTCTGTGAGAAAACACATGAGGTGGAACAATCAACAGTGGCATGTTAAGAAAGCTTATGTCTTGTTAGTATTTGTGACTTTGTGGCTAGTCAGTTTGTAACCTGTGAAAATATTTCAAGATTCAAGATTTTATTTGTCACATACCAGTTATATAGAATACAACAAGTAGTGAAATGTGCATTGAAATGTGCAAATATATTATATATTAACCCATTAACTCATCCTGTAACATTTGTACTACAGATATTAAAACCATTTTAAATTGTGTAAAAAGGTATGCTATTGTGGAAAGGTACGCTGCTACCCTTATAAATAAAACTACAAAACAATCTCAGATATTAATAGATCAGAATATTGCACAGACATCAAATTATAGCTCATAAATAACAATCATAATTAGGAAGCTTTTTTCACTTAATTTAGCTACATATTATGCAAACAATAAATACATTTATTTATCAACTGAAGGCAATAAAAGTTCCCTTTCGAGAGAACTCGGAGCTGCGTCATTGCTTGGGGAATGCCCGGGTCTTAAACGTGTAAAATCACGCCTATTTATATACAGGTCAAGGTCATGTGACCTAGTGTTGCATGCCACAAAGCCTTTAAAAGACACCTGCAAATTCGCTATCAGCTTCTTGTCTTCAGGAAACACAGCTATCTCTCCGTGTAGTCAGGTACAGTTATTAGCACTAGAAAGCAAAAAACAAAAAACTGGAAAAAAAAGTCTGAGTTTTAGGAAGTTTAGGAAGTGTGTGCCACCCTGCCCACACTATGTTTTGACAGGTGACCCACACTATGTTTTAACAGGTGACACACACAATATGTGTGTATTTTGTTTGGGAGCGCGGCATACTAGATCAGCTTTCGGGAGAGAGAGCTGACTGCCCTTAGTGCGAGTTGCTGCCTTCTAAAACACGCAGGATTACATTTAGTTTGGTGGTCAAGGCTTATGCAGCAGGCCAGGCTGGAGCGTCCTTGCACACTGTGCCAGGTTTGTAGGAGTACTAGGCTGACCTGCTTAAAGACAAAGACCAAGGTGGGTGATTAGAACCGAATGTGGTTCAGGAGGTCTGCCGAGCCACATATCTTGCCCTCTGTGCCACCAAACAGACGACTTGTGCTATCAGACCTGCTCTGGGCAGAGACCAGACTGCTTTCCATTAGAGTAATATATATCCCAGGGCATGCAAATCTGGAACCAGATATCCTGTTGAGACAGAGACTGAGGCCCAGGAGTGGAGGCTCCATTCACAAGTGGTGGAGTCCATTTGGCAGAGGTATGGCCAATGTGAGATGGTTTTGTTTGTCTCTAAAGAGTGACCCACTATCCCTTCTGATTCAGTCTGACTCACCCTGCTCTATTGGAGCTGGATTGCATGGTGCAGATGTGGCAGAGGCTTCTGTATGCTTTTTCCCTGATAGCCTTGCTTCCAAGAGTCATGACAAGTGTTCGCCAGGACCAAGTTTGTCTACTCTTGATAGAACAGTTCTGACCAACCTGAGTCTTGTTCTCAAACCTAATAACTCTCCTAGACAGAGTCCCTTGAAAGCTTTCAGTCGAAAGCGATCTTCTGTCTCAGGCTCGAGGGTCAATCTTTTACCCTCTGACAGAAATTTGGAAACTGTGGGTCTGGCTCCAGAGGGGAGCCAGCTCTTAGATGCTGGTCTCTCAACTGAGACTGTAGAGACCATTCAGAGTTCCCGAGCACCGCCTACTAGGAAACTGTATGCCCTAAATGCATCTCTTTTTGTCATGGTGTGAGCAACACCCTGTTGACCCAGATCACTGCCCTATAGTTCCAGTGTCGGAGTTCCTTCAAGAGTGCCTCTCTGTAGGGTTACCTCCTGCTACCGTTAAGGTTTATGCAGTCACTGTTTGTGCTAGCCAGAGAGCTGTTGATAAACCCTCTATTGGGAGACATCCTTTGGTGTCTCATTTTCTGAATGGTCCCAAATGAGGTTTTTCTTTTGCACATGTGTCCCTTCTTGGGACCTTACTGCAGTTTCAGGGGCTTATTAAGGGCTCCATTTACACCTCTAGAGTCAGCCTTAGATAAGTTTCTCACTGTCAAGGAGCCTGTATTATTAGCTTTTAGTAATAAGATTATTTGAAAATATATTATTAGCTCAAAGGTAGGGGATCTACAGGCTTTTTCAGAAGACTCTGTCTGTTTGGATTTTTCCCTAGGCTTTGTTAAAGTCATTTTAAACCCTAGATCAGACTATATCCCCAAGGTTCCAGCTACTGTCGGTCACCCATTGGTGCTTCAGGCCTTCTGTCCTCAATCACGTGTCGCCGTAAGAGCTTTGAGGATCTATCCCTATGACTCAAGCCAGTGGCGTAAGACCTCTCAGCTCCTAGTCTGTATTGGTGATCACAACTGAGGTAATGTGGTTAAAAAACAGTGCTTATCTTACTTATATTACTCTGGTTTATTAGGTGTTCCTGGGTTGACATGTGTGCCTACATGCCACATTCCCCATAGCCTCAAGCCATGACATACCATCTTGTTCCCTGTCTTAGGGAACCAGGTTACATAACCTAAGACCTTTTCTTTTGTTACTTCTGTGAATCAGGAAAGAAATCGCTTAAACCTGTGTCACCTGAAACCGCTGCAACAAAAGCTTTTTGAACTACTCTGTGGTAATAGTGGTGTGGTGTAACATTACTACCAACATCCTGTCAACTCCTTGCAAACATTTACTCTCAGATGACAAGGTTTGGTAAGACAGCAAACCACAAACTATTTATAATTAGCCCTCATGAGGAGCTAACATATATCTTAGCCTTGTTTCTCACCTTCTAAAGTGATGCTCCTTGTGGCTTTACATGCACAAAAATGTGAAATCTAAAAAGATCTCCTGCTGGGAAAAAACTGACTGCTGACCGAAAAGTTCTGTCCAATGACAGTGCTAAATCAAGCTAGCTAGCTTAGCTTGACAAAGGTGTCAATGGGGAAAGAGTTGTAAAACAACACATGGATGGCAGATGGAGGTGAGCAAGCAGTGCCTCCAGGCGGTGGAGGAAAAGGACAGGGGGAGACAGAAGATAGAAGTGCTGACAGGAAGCTACCTATAAAGTCTATAAAGTACATGCTTTCATCACAACATGTACAGACAAACCCTGTACCAGGTTAAAAAAAGAACAGTTACAGTACAAATGAGCTGTAATGACATTTACAGACCAGGAACAGACCAGGTCTTCTTTGTTCCTCTTAAACTTCAACACTGTTTTAGTTTACTAACAGCAGTGATTTAATGCAATCACTAGCCTAAAACTCTGACTCCTCTCTGGGCTGAGGGGATGGTTAGCCATATTCATTTAGGCTCTGCCCTAAGAGGGTAAAATTTTACGCTTCTTAGATGCACTCTTAATGTAGGGTCTTTTTCAGAAGCATTCTGCTAGCTTCTAAGCTACCTTCTTTCAGCCAAGACAGCATTACATGTAACTTTTGTAACAAAAAGGCAATCCCATAATGCATTTTACAAACAGGTCATGTAATGTATAACATTAGCTGTGTTTTCATTACACTTCAAACTGTGCAAACTGAAATTGTGAATTTCACTTAATACACCCAATGATAACGGGTCAACTTCGCAAAAACTCTCATATATCACAAGAAGTTTTTACGCTTGAATGAGGTGGTTTTTTTTAGGCAATCTGAAAAAGGAATATTTTGTGGCAATCTGTAAGAGAAACAAGGCTACTGACTCTGTACTGATTAATACATTTAAGTTTTAGGGCAATTTATCCCAAATGTTCCCCTCCCATTAATTTTGGGAATAAAATCTTGTTCAAGATCTTGCGCGGTTACAATGTTCGGCCCAGATTTTGTGGTAATGTTAGGCATTTACAGATCACATCTGCCCAATCATATCAAATCCGCCCAATAAATATCAAATGTTTGATATTTAGGATTTTAAATCAGGTTGATTGTTAGGACTTTCAAAATATCCAATGTGAACCAAGTCTACAAGGAGACAGAATTAGTGAATGAGAGAACTTCTGAAAAAGCGATTGCAAAAAGCTACTGTATGCAGAAACAGCAGGAATGGAGCACTGGCTTGTGGCAACAACACAAGCACATATGAGGTCACAATGTGAGTCTGCATTGGCCCACTCATAGCATACAAATGCAAATGACACATTTCATTGCTTCATCAAAGTTGTTCAAAACAGTTTTCAGTTCTAAGCATTTAATTTAAAACCAAAAGAAACTTTTCTAAAACACTTCAGTGTATTCACTAAACCACACAGACCATATACACAGACCAGTATAGCCATATGTGTAAACATTACTGTTTCAACCACAGATAGTGTCTCTGCCTTTGGATGCTAGCAATTTCCTCTACAATTCAGGGATTGAGTTTGAAATCATCTAATACAATGTTTTTGGGTCAGAAGCAACTGCATGGATATGAACATTAGCTTCAAAAATGAAAACACCAACAAAAATAGAGATCACATACTTTCGGATATAAAGTCATTATGCGTTATGTTTTCAGACACAACACTGGTGCTAACACAGCCATTTACAGCTCACTCCTGGATACATCACAGAGATCATCGGTAGTTTGGTACTGGTGTGTGAATGGCTTATTTGCAGTAACATTATTTTAATGTCTGGATATCCAGATGGAGGGCAGGAAGTGAAAAGCAGAATGATTTAGATGGAGAAGCGTCCGTACTGTACTGGTTTAGACACCATTACAAAAGAAAGGCATAAACAGAAAGTCACAACATATGTTGGACATGATCCTTACATGGACATGAATTGCTTTAACTTTACAAAAGACGGAAACAGCTAATGTTACATAAATATAGCACACATAAGTTGTACTCTGACAAAGTGGTCACGGCCCCCACTAGCATTATTCGACTCGGCTCCTCCAAACCACAGATGCACATTTACAAGCTTAATCTTGCATTTTTCAATCAATTTCCTTTTTTTCCTGTTATGAACAACAACCTTTGGTACAAGAAAAAAAGCTTCTTGTGGTTTGTTGTTTGACTGATTTGAGCAATCATAAACAATGCAAAACATATGCATTTTGAGCTTGTGATAGTGTTTTCTTTGTAGAAAATTACTTTCTGCCATCCGTCTCCATTTTTCTCCACAGCAACGCAGTGACATGACATCTTGTGCAATACTATTGTACCTTACTGGTAAAAAGACAGAATGTCATTGCTTGTGTGAACAACACATTTGTGTATTTACCGGTAATGTCATTAGGTAATCTTACAGTAATTTACCAGATTTACTTTGTGAAAGGGGCTATTAACTGTGTACAGCTTCCTGGGTGCCGCCATGTTTGTGTGACTTCATACAAACGAAGCACATGGATGGATACAAGAAATGGGAGTTCTAGGTTTCCACACAAGTTTCCAAGTTGGATGTCTACCTTCAAGTAGTCTTCTATTGTACTTTTCCAAGTAGGAAGTTGGAAATTCCAACTTTCCGAGTTGAATGGAATGCGGCATCAGAAAAAGAGCTTATATTCTCAGCTTTCCTAGCAAAGAGTCGGTGGTGCAGCTGAGCTGGACTGACAGTGTGGAACCACAAAACACACAAATCAACTTGACACAGTCCAAAATACTGTAGCAAGTGAAAAAGAATGATAATAAATTCAACTTCTCATGACAGACTACAAGCAGAGCCAGTGCAGAGCAAAAAGCCATTGGGGGAAATCACACAAAATAAATCCTTTAGTTAATAGAATCATTTATTTATTTGCATGATCTGTGCTGTTTTAGCAAGAGATTCACGAAAAGAATTATGCGTGTGGATCAGCTAATGGCACAAACACACCCACGAAAATGAATGTTGCAGCTTGCGGGCTGGTTCTGAGATTCTGAAGGATTTAGCAGTTTACCACAATCTGGCAGATTTTACTGGGACTGTACAGCATCACTCCACCACTGTGATCGAGGTCTTTAGAAATGCAGCACATCTCAATATGCACCTGATTATACCTGATCATTATACCTGATCATCATTTGATCTGATCACATTATTTGATTACAATTTCATTTACTCACTGCTTTTTGTGAAGGTAACAGCAAAGCATTACCTGATGCATTCTAAGGTAATGTTAAGACCATTTCCATTTTATTTTGAAGTGGCTTTTGGCCTGCATTAATAAGACAGAAGAGTCCAGACAGGAAAGCTGGGGTGAGAGAAGGTAAGTGAGATATGATCCAGGCCAAACTCGAACCCTGGTGCCTGTGAGCCAACAGCATTTATGTGTCAAAGCATGTACACCAACATTACTACTCGAGTTAAAATCCAGCCAAAACAACTACAAGATCTAAATACAGACACACAGAAACAAGCGCCAGGAGATGACACACTTTCACTCCCTGACTTGCAGGTTGCTGAGTCTGGTGCTATCGTCATTGTTACCTCTGTCCCAGGTTTTTTCCTCGTCTGCAGATGACCTGCGGCAAGCACAACAGAGGAGAGAACTCTTAGCATCACAGACGGCTGTCAGGTGGTGCTAGTTAAAACATCCAGCTGATCTCTGGCTCGTCTAAACAGCCGTCAAACTCACGTCTGCTCACTGTCGGTCGGCCTTCAGGTATCAAAAAAATGTCTGACTTAGTCCCTCACCACATATGAACAGAACATTTACAATAACAATGACCTCATTTTCCACAAATGAGCCTATAGAAGCCCCGTTCACAGTGATGGAGATTAAACTGCTACAGCAGGAATTAGAATCAGAAGGAATCAGAAGAGCTTTGTTGCCAAGTGTGCTTGCACAACGACAACATTAAGACATCTGATAATAAACGTGACTGAAGACTGAAAAAACAAGGTAGCAGGGAGCTCCAAACCGAGGCAGCCATCCGCAGCACCATCTTAAAGCAAAGATCAGAGATCACAGAGGCTGGTATTTAAAAACAAAATATTATTCTACTGTTCACCATATGCTGTAACTACATTTTTATCAAAATAGCAAGTGAAACAGTTGTCATCGTTTCACCATTAGCATTTCTAAAAGCAAAATACTATGTTGTTGTTGCTTGACTTCAACTCATTTCAAAGGTCACATGACCTTTATTATTTATGATAACAATAATAATAAGAGTCACACAACCTTTTTAGTATTTATTAATTATGTTGCATCACTGCTGATTTTACTTTCGTTAATCCACCTCAGTGAAAATGGAAGATGAAGTCAAGTGCATTGCATTGTGGGACATATCATTGACAGCATTTTCTTTCTTGTATACACCATCATTGTAAACTTTAAATTACAACTACATATTGCCAGATAACCAGCATCTGTGCTCTTGTTTTCTCTTATTTAATGACTTAAATAATGACTTACATTTTGGTCTGTTCATTTTTAATGGGACAGCCATTGTAACCGGCATTGTCAGTATTGTCTGATTGAGTGTGTTGGAGAAGCAAGGTGTGTGGGATATGGTTAGAGGGTTTGGCAAGCCAGGGGGACCCAGACACACACAAAGCTGACCTTTCGAACCACCACAAGGTTTTTATAAGGCCAAACAAAACCACAAACTCACTAATACACAGTAACATGTACAAGACTTGGATCTCAGACTAACTGCCCTATTATAGTCAGTATTAAGTATTATAGTCAGCATTTCTTTGTTAAAGAAACCCTGTACCCTGCCAATCAGATCTAAATCCTTATTCATTACCATGCATGACACAGTGACATGTTTTTTCCACAGATCTGTTCCAGCTTTTTTGCATTAAAAAATACTTATATCAGAAAACTATTACTAGAGTGACCTGGCCAATCAGCTGACTGGAAACTGTGTTCTGTGTTCTGGCCAAATTAGACAGGTTGACAGCTTGTGACAATGTGAGTACTTATTCCTTAGACACCAGTTAAGCCCCTCAAAGGCAGCTGAAGTTGATTTTAAGAGAACCAAAGCCAGGGAAAGTCTTTATTTTAAACAACAAAAAACAGCCCACCTCCCATTGGTGGGCCTAAATAGCTAAAAAACCACACAGCTGGTAGGAGTTCATGTCACAGTGACCTTCAGAAGTCCAAATCGTACACAGAACAAAATGACATTTGCATGAAGAAAAATCCCCAACAACAACCCCAAGTCCACTTACCAGTCCACCACAAGCATCCAATGAGGCAAAAGAGTCTGTGTGGTTAAGAACAGATCCAGTATAGAAACACTGCCGGACACTGAAAACTGGCTCGTGATGAACGCTTCCCTCCTCACTTCTCTCCTCCACCACAAATCCCTCGGCCAGGAAAGAGTTGTCACGCTGGAGCTGCAAGTACAGTTCCTTTCCGAACACTGGAAGTCGCAGAAACAGGTGGTCTTCCTGCTTATGGTCTGAACGTCGCCTGCGACCTCTGCTCCACCTATAGGTTCCCTGGAGCAGGTGCACCTCCTCTTCTCGCAGTTCCTGCGGTATGACCACGTCTGTTTCGTACATGGCAGATTGTGCTAGGAGGAGAACGGCAAGTGACACGTTGTGATACGAAAACCAGTGCAATCCAGAAAACTTTTGACAGATATGAAAATACCACAAAGGCATATTTTTAACTGAGAACAGAATCTCTTGCATTCAGCATTTGAGCTCCTGGTTTTGTAAGTTGAATTGAAAAACCTCCCTGCAGTTGGTTTAAAACGACACACATAAGAAAGTTATTAAAGGAGTAAAGCTGGAAATGTAAGTAAGAGTACAGAAGCCACAAAAAAGTCCATAAAATGAAGGTGAATGAATTAACTGAACCACAGCAGCACACACTGTGTTACAAAATCAAAAGATAATGATAAATCATAATCAATAGTTACATATAATGAATGTAATTATAACAAAATTAGCACAATGTAACCAGGTTTTAAGAGCAGCATGTGACCCCACAGGTCATGTTATCTACCTCATGTCCATGAGCTCATATGCAAGCTCAGCATTCTGTGACGTCACACTCACGCTCTGCCAAGAAAGCGCATGTGACGTCACACGCACAGATTTGTTTTTTCTTATGATGTCCTGAAACTTTTGAGACAGCTAGATCTCAAATGTAACCTGGAAACAAAAACTGTGTGGCAGGGCCTACTGGGCTCTTAAATAAACACTTTCAGCTTAATTGAAACAGCATGACTGTAGACACTGCCTTTAAAAAACAGCAGGATAAAAAACTACAAACGCGATTAATCGCATCAAGAGAACACATGTAGGTGTTTGTCACTGTCGATTGACACTTACAACTAATTTCCATGGTAACCGCAGTTTCCGTAGTAACATTTGTTGTTAATACTGTACAACCACAAAAAACGAATATGGAAACAGCTTAATGAGTTTTCGGATTCTTGTAACATTTTACTACATTCTGAATGTGTGTAAGCAGAACTGCAGGTACTGCTGTCTTACCTGATGTTCCTTTCAGTCCAATGCAAAGAAGAATACAACACAACACAAGCGGCAGATCGTCGTGCATTATTGTTATTGTTATTATTAGGTAATCGTGAAGAAAAGCCGATGCAAAGAGTGCTGACAGTGTGCGCTGGCGGAGCAACAACTGAGGACTGAACTTTCAGAAACTTTAATTTACTGCAGAAGAGGAAAAGAACTTCAGGAGAAAAGAACACGCCCCCTGACTCCATAGCCCCGCCCTCTTCGTTTCGCATTGGCCGACTGCGCGTATTTGAAGAGCCGTCATTGGCAAACGGAGCTGTCAGTTTGACAGAGGGCAGGAACAGCACACGCGGTTTTAGATCTGGTGAGAGTGAAGCTGTGCAGGACTCAGTCTGTGCAAGTCAATGGCGCTCTTGAGTTTGTATTTCTTATAAATGAATGTTCAGAAGGTAATTTGCGAAAAGAGAAACTGCATTAATTTATACGGTCATTTGTATTTTACAAAGGCAGTTGCCAGACTGATTTGTCATCTCCACCCTTGATCATAGTAGTCTATTAGTTAGAGATATAATGCCTTGTGGCAGTATTTATTATAATATTAATACTGGCTGTTAAGTAAAACAGTTAAGTATAACTGTAATAACAAAAACAATTTGTTATGAATGACAATAATGACTAGTTAATTATAAATAAAGAACAGCCCAACTGTCCGGGTAAGCTTTTAGTGTTTCTATAGAGTGTTTTTTAATGAAACTATATTTCCTTTACTTTCTGTTAAATCACACTCAGCACACACTTATACTCTGTTTAAACTGACCGGCATGTCATTACATTTAATAACAAAAGCTTATCAGAATCAGAGGTTAACTGGTCAAGTGTTTATCCAGACAGAGAAATCAGATAGACAGAAAATACATTATGTACAGACGTGTCCATATCAGGTACAGTGCAATAGTGTATTACTTTATTAGCATCTTTATTTCCTTTTGTCAGACATAATATTGCACAGTAAGAAAGACTGTAGTGGCTGTTCTAACCATTATAGATAGAGTTGGCTTATGAGAAGAAATAATTTAATATGGACTAAATTACCCCAGTCTTCCTCTAAAAATACATTTACACACAAAGCCAGCAAATTAAAATAAGGACATACAAAAATAAAATTCCAAACTTCACTAGATTTGGACAGAATTTCTTAACGTATTAAAATAACAAAGGTCTGACAAGCATAATTGTACTTTAATCAGTGGTGTATAAGAGATTAAATAAAAACCTATTCTGGTATTGACATTATTGATCAGATAAGACTTCCTGTCATGTGTAACAGAATTTCATCTCTATGGCATATGTTGGCAGAAGTGCATTAACTGTAACAGCGTCTGGCCCTCAGTCGCAGACGCAACATATGTGACACATTATTACTCATATAAAACATATGCAAACCTGGATGATGTTGATCACAATATTGGATTGTATATTGTTTATTTTAAGCCAAAAATTGTAATTTGGAATGAGGGAATTAACTGAACTAGTTATTGTTCAGTGGGACATGTGTTTTCTATAAATAGCCCATATAATCAAAAGGCTGACTGTGACATATAGCCGAATCATTTGCTTTATATACTCATCAGATAATTCATCAGTCACTGTTACTATCTGCATTACACAAATAATCAATGAATTCAAATATCTTTGGGCTTTGA
>JAZGTK010003098.1:0-28579 GCA_036877625.1 Ambastaia sidthimunki | reverse complement strand
CTATTGAGAACAACTGTTAACCTTAAGCCGGGCTCAGACTACAGGATCTTTAAAATCCTGACCTGATTATGAAATCAGGTTGCAGTACACACATATGGAGAGTTGGAGAATTTATTTTCTAAAATCATAAACATGCTCCCACCATAAGATTTTAAAATTATGGTGCATCACACTACAAGATATTAAGATAATCATGCCAGAGGAAGTGCTTTGCATGATCTTTGCATGATCTTAATAGAAGCTATGACTACTGTGAAATGCTTTGTGAATGTACTATGAATGAATGTAAAATAAATTGTTGCATGTAATTGAGATTTGCAGTGTGTATTTGTGAAACTGTTTGATATTACTTGATAAATGTTGTTTTACCTTCCTCAACTTCCTCCACATATTTTTTTTAAAACTGTGGTGAGAACTGACCTGTGTTGAAATGAGTTGCATGACACTTTAAGGTTAACATGAAGAATTGATGTCCTATCTTGTACCCCAGGCCTTTATGATGGAGTTGACGGCCCACCAGAGCAGCGTGGGAAATGTCTTACAGGCGGGAAACCAGCTGATTGCTCAAGGCAACCTGAGTGAGGAAGAGGAGGATGAGATCCGGGAACAGATGACCCTGCTCAACTCCCGCTGGGAAAACCTGCGGGTCGCCAGCATGGATCGCCAGTCCAGGTAGTCACTTACATTACCTTTAAACTCTTCTGTTTGAAGAATGTAAACTTACTCTCAGTGTAATTATTGTTCCTCCGTCTTTAGACTTCATGAGATTCTGATGGACCTACAGCAACAGCAGCTCCAACAGCTCTCTGATTGGCTGACCCAGACAGAGGGAAGAATCCGTAAGATGGAAAGAGAGCCATTAGCAGGAGACATGGCGGGATATCTAGCCCAGATAGAGCAGCATAAAGTAAGATTCACATGTGATTGGTTGGCAGCATCTTCATTGGATGGGAAAAATCAGATTAGAGTTTAAATATGTAGCAAATGTTTACTGGTTGAGTTTGAACTTGGGATATTGTTTTATTGATCTTTACTCAGCAGGAGTTAAAAACCTAAAACTGTGCCAGGAGCACTAAAGTCTTAAATTATGCTTGACTGATTGAGTGGTTTGGTTGTTGCATGTATTAAGTTGTGTTTTCCTGAATGTTTAAGGCTCATTTAACCACATAGGAAGAGAAAATCACAAACAAGATAAGCATAACCTTTTAATCTCCTGGTGCTCAGATGTTTTGTCCTGATAAAAATACTCCAGTAATCTCATGTGTCCCCTTTATAGTGCTGAGCTCAGATTTGCAGTCAAAAGTCAGACTTCTTTTTTCATATTCTTCAGGACTGCTATATACATCTCTATAGTCCTATTTAATGTAAGCAGTAGTTTTATTTATATTTATTTTAGGAGATTATTTGAAACAGAAGTGCTTAAATTATTATAAGAAGTCATAAGGTCTTTGGCATTTCATGTCATATTGTGTGTATCTGTTCATAACCTATACACAAATGAACATTTTTTCTTTCTGCTCCCTAGTGTAAATTTATCATGACTGCTAAAAGAGGGAGAGAGAGAGAGATTGAGTTGCTGAGTGAGAAAAGAATGAATGGTCAAATTAGAACACGCTCCAGTGAATGAGAGACAAACACAACCTTAGTGTGTTTGTTCAGCTAGCGAGAGAGGGACACACACATGCTTCGTGCTTACATTTAGGAGTCTTACAGTCTCAGGGGGACTGTATCACAGCACCCATGAGCTTCCACACTATTTATGGAGACAAACAAGTAGGTACAGAACCTCAGTCACAAATTCATCCTCAACCCTACTACAATCATGACCAATTCAGCTTAATCATGTGATTCTGATCACAGTCGGATCATATTTTACCTCAGGTTCGAGAGAGAGAGAAAGAGAAAGAAATTGTTTTTGCATAAATGAAATGAAGCCTGTTTTAGGACCATATACGGTATTTTGTACCACAGCATTATTTTCATTCTCTTTCCTTTTTATTTTACTGTGAAATGTGACTTGAACAGGTTTTCATGAGATTTATTCAGGTTTATTGACAGTTCACTTCACACCCAATGAATGTCTGAAAAGCAACAATAATCTGATTAGTTTACCAAAAATGAAAGACTCTGTCTCGTTGTCTTAATGTGTATTTCCTCCTTTCACAATTTACAATTGTAACTTAATATTAATATAATAATATTATATTAATATAATAATATAAATATTAAGTAAATGTGTGTTTTGGACCATCCCCTTTTGACCTTTAAGTTTGTTCATTGGGTTTTCTTCCCAGGTGCTGCAGAATGACCTGGAGGTGGAGCAGGTGAAGGTGAACTCTCTTACACACATGGTGGTTGTTGTGGATGAGAACAGTGGAGACAGCGCCACTGCTGCCCTGGAAGAACAATTGCAGGTAGAGGGTGATTATGTGAATTTTATTGAATGACTCTAAAAATAAATTGTACTATCATATGATATAAAATTATGATACATTGGTCTTGGCGATACATTTTTTATGTATGCCTAGGATGAATAAGATCTTTTTTATAAGTGTGTTTTCCTTTGAGGCTGGACCTATTTTCAAACTTACATTTTTAGAAAGAAAAACTTACTGGAACATGCTTGTATGGAATTTGCAGCCACAGTACTAGTTTTGTGGGTTGTTGCCAGGGCATTGCTTAGAAGTTGCTAAGATATTCAGAGTGTTTTTTAGCATGTGCAGTTGCTGTGGTGTTCTGAGTGGTATCTATGTAGATGCTACTTACGTCTTTCTAATACTGTGGCCTCTAGATATGGTTCAGTGTAATGTATGTATATGGGATATTTCTAGTTATCATACAGTTGCTTAGATACCTCCTCTCTCTCAACAAGCCAGACAATTTTAGACATCAGTTATGCCTGTCAGCAAAAAGGGGGGAGCAACTTACATGCCAACATGGTTTTAAAGTAATCATTTATGCCATGAATAAAAACAGAAGATTATATTTTACAGTATAGTACAGTAGAGGGGATGTTGGGCCCAAGGTGACCTTAGTGGAAATCTTGGTAGTTTGCAATCGTTTTTTAGGGGCTTGTCCCTGTGTCTTGGCCTGATCTGGTTGCACCATCCAAAGGACGGCCCTGTTCAGAACAGGGGTTTATGTAGTAACCAAACAGAGCTGCTTCTAATATAGATTTACTGATGTCTTTAAGGAATGAGCTCTGTTCGAGTTGGATGCAATGTGAAGTCTGTTTTAAAATTTATTGGATGCAGCTCAGTGAGAAACTTGGAACTGAACAGACATTTGACACTCCCAGTGCTAAGAGACCGGCCGCAGAAAGTGTGTGAAAAGTCATTCATTGAATATCTTTCTCATTTTTCCTGTGGTTCCTCACAGTCACTGGGAGAACGCTGGGCAGCGGTGTGTCGCTGGACAGAGGAACGGTGGAACAGACTTGAGGAAATTCAGTTGGTGTGGCAGCGGCTTCTCGATGACCAGGTAATCTGTTCTTTGCAAACTAGATAAGAGCATTAAACTGACATCGACTTTTTAAAAATTGCAATTACAATGCATGCACTGTATTCTAATTCTGAGGACATACAATTTTCCTTGCAAAAAAATTATTTACAAAATATAAATCATTATTCTATAAAAAATCCTTAACACTCGTTTCATAAATCCGGCATTACTACTTAACAGAACTTAACAGTTCAGGCTGCCTTCTGGGTGATTTTTAAATTATGATCTGGGAGAAATTAAATTATAGGTGTTTATGACCTGCAGACACCATTACCATTGAGCCAGTACATCGCCACAGAGTGCACAAGACCTTGTTCTCCCATGTTCCCCGTCTAGACCTTTTCCATTAGTGTGCGGCTGTAAAGCTAAACTGGTCTGTCACGTAACCAGACACTTTAATCTGTGATGTTAAGTGTATGCTGGATGTGCGGTAAAGAGAAATGAAAGAGCCTATTAGAAGCCTCTTAAACTGATTTTCACTTCCAAGGTATAACACCTGGCTTATCTTATAATTACTGTCTGTCATGTTGTTTCAGAATTTGTTTGGATCCTGGCTTGCAGAGAAGGAAAAAGCACTGAGTGAGGTTCAGACCTATGAATTCCAAGACCCCAGTGAAATAAACGCCAGTGTCCGCAGATTAGCTGTGAGTAGGCCAGCACTTATACTGCTATGAGTACAGTTATCATGCCACACAGTGGTCATGCTTAATTTTATTCTAGTTCTTTCCCTGCTACCATGTTTAAAGCAGCACAAAATTATTCAGTAGAGTTCTATTCATTCATTTTATTCATTCACGCTGTGGCAGAACCTAAAGGAAGACATGGCAGAGAAGCGGAGGACCCTGAGTGCTCTGTCAGATGCTGGGGAGGATGTGATGGTGCTGTTAAACAGTCCAGCAGCAGCCGAGAGGATCAGGACAGACACAGACATACTGACCCAGCGCTGGGACAACCTGGTCCAGAAACTGGAGGACTGCTCCAGCCAGGTCGGAGACATTCTTAGATCTTCGCTGGGATTTTGAAAATGTTACAGAAGAACTAGCAGTCTAATTTTTGAAGTTATCAATAAGTGTGGTGGTGATCAGTTTTTATAGGTCAAAAGGTTGCTGGTTCCAGAAGGTCTTTTGATTCTTCAGAAATCGCCATTGTGATTGCAGATGAGAACTGTAAAGAATTTGAAACGTCCAGTTCCTCTTACATTTACATGTAGGCATTTAGCAGATGCTTTTGTCCAAAGCGACTTACATTGAGGAAAACGAAGCGATCAATCACAAGATGACAATACGCATAGCTGTACATAGATACAATTTCCTAGCATGCCATATTTCAGTGCTCGAGTGGATTCCTGTTGAGAGAGAGGACAAAAGTTAATTTAAAAAAAAATAATAGTAATTTGATGAGGGTTAGACTGGTGTTAGGTGTTCCCGAAAGAGGTGGGTTTTTAGTAGTTTTTTGAATGTAGTGTGGGATGAGGTGGACCGAACAGAGTGTGAAAGATCATTGCACCAGCGGGGGATATTGAATGCAAAACTGCGAGTAGGTGATTGTGTATATTTGGAGGATGGTATAACAAGACAACGTTCGTTTGCTGTCCATAGGGATCTGGAGGGAACAATCTTAATCTAATTTCTGTAATGATTCAATAAAAGATTCTTTTGCGGCAAAACCCCAAATGCTCCTTGACTTGTGGTTTTGTAATTAAGCCAAGAACTCATCATACCAACTGATTCAAACTCAGAAGCCAGATTGACACTGATTTGTGAGTCTTTTTGACTGTTATAAAAAACTGGTACATAAGGTTAAGCTTTTTGTTAGTTGTGTGTAACTAGCCAGGTTAATGAAAAGTAGGAAGATGCTTATTTAAAGCTATAGAAGTGTTTTTATTGCTTTTGTATTATTTTGTCACACCTGGTAATACTTTCATCAAGTGCAGTGCAGGCTGCAGCGCAAACTTTTAAATAATGAGCACTGATAAGTGAATGTATTGATGAACTCTAGTTTAATGTATGACATTTTTTACAAGACGGTTTGTTCCATTGACCAGGTAACCGAAGTGGTGTCTGTTGTCGGAATGCCCCAAATAAATAAGAGGGTTGTCACGGATACAGTCACAACAGTAACAACACGGATGGAGCAAACCATCACCGCCAGCGAGCGGGAGATACCGCCACCCGCACCACCAAAGCGACGACATCTGGATACAGATACTGAGATCAAGAGACTGTAAGAGAAACACAAACACCTGTCAAAAACCAAATCTTTTAAACTCTCTGTATTGCTTTACAAGCAATATACATTGCTCCAGAAGGTATTTGGAAAATTAAGCCATTCTCTATGAATTTCATTGTATTCAATATCTAGAATATTAAATATTAGAATATCTAGAATATCCAATTGTTATAATATTAGATATTATAATAATTGTTTTTGAAAGCTGGCACAAGCAAAACACTTCATAAGAAGTTTATATGTATATATATTTTTACACTGCTAAAATTATTTTTGGGACATTGTGCAGCCCCTCATTTGAGCTCATGTGATGTGTTTGTGCTTTTTAGAGCTGAAACTGATGTTCCTGAGCTTTTGTCGCAGCTGGCTGAGTGGAAATTATCTGCTCTAGCTGCTAAAGACTCTTTCAACCTAAGGGAAAAACTACAGGTGACAAATATTGTGCCAGCCCCCACTAACAACATTTTCTGATTTAATATATTGACTTTAAAGTATAATTTTATGCTTGATGTTTTTAGGCCCTGGAGGCGGGGCTAGGTGAGAGGGAGCGTCCAGTTAAAGAGGTGGTGCAGAAGGGAGAGAAGATGATTGAACAGTTAGAGACAGGTGGGAGATGATTGATGGTGTCTTCAAGCTTAAGGAGAAAGGATATATTCATGTGTTTCACTGCTAATTACTTTCATTATATTTTAAAGAGGGTCTGTCCACGCCTGAGGCCCGTTCCTGCCTGGACTCTGTGCATAAGGAATGGGACAGCTGTCAGAATCTTATCCAGGATCTGAGGAACCAAGCTCAAGTTCTTGAGCGTGTGGAGGTGGTCCTCTCGGGAGAAAAGGATGTGGATGGAGATCTGCTGGAACTCGAGAAATGGTTGATCTCCACAGAGGGGTTTGGATCAAAAAGCGACCAACAGGAGCTGCAAATGCTGAAAGATGAGTGTGAGGTCAGTCACATATCAGGATTCAAATGGTTTATTTGCATTATAAATTTAGCTGTAAAGGACAGTTCACATTAAGAGTAACTTGCAGTGACAAAGTAAAAAGGAGTTATTTGTTTTTAATGAGAATTGGTAATCAGAAGCATTATGAGTGACCATTCGTGATGCAACAAATTAACAGACTTCAGTGCTAATGAACAGCTATGTAATTTAGTGGCTACCAATATGAAAGTAGATAGTTAAGTTTATGTAATCTTTAGTAGTTTACTACTAAGGTAACTAATGTTACAGTGCACCAACTACCGAATTTAAATGCATGTTATATATTTTAATGTAATGTAATAGAGATTTGGGGATGTGGAATTTGACTTGGGCCAGTAACCAACAACCTAGCAACTGGTCAGAACACCCTAGCAACCACACAGCTGTGTTAAAACTCATTCAAAATGTCTTAGTAAATGTATAGCAAAAGTGTTTTTTCCCACTGAAAATAAAAAAAAAAATGAATTAAGTAGTTTTAAATGATTTTTGGTATGTATGATTTTACACCATAGCCTTGTTAATAAAAATGTTTGTGTGTGTCAATTTCAGACTTTATTAGTTAAGCTAACAAAGCTGCAGCCACAGGTGGAAGATCTCTGTGCTCAGATGGACCGTCTGACGGCTGAACCTGGAGTCCCTGATACAATGAAAGCCAGAGTGACAGCACTGGCATCACGCCACAGTAAAGCCATTAAAGAGCTGAAGACACGAGAGCAGGACATCAGTACAGGTACACATTACCACCAATTTACAGCTCTCACAAAATATTTCAAGAATGCCACCCCGCCTGCTATTGGAACGGCCTCTAAGGTTGTTGGAATTGCCAGCTGGATGAATTTTAAATGAAATATCTGCTATCTAGAAGATAGAACAGAACACAGGCTTCTGTGTGTTTGGTCCATTGTTCTTAAAGGAATGGTTCACCCCAAAATACAATTTCTGATATTTGATTTCACATTGTTCTAAACATATAAAATGGTCAATTTGTAATTTAATCTTTATATTATTGAGTAAAATGTTTCATTTATAGTAAACATTTGCTAGCTTTAATATTTGTATTGAGCGTGTTGCAATGCATATTGCCTCTTGAAAGGCAGCATAATGTACATCACCTGTAGTGCCTTAAAGAAGCTTTTGGAATAGTACTAGAGAGTGTGAATAGGAGAGCTTGGGGCCCACAGAGGTTTTCACATGAGCAGGGACCTGAATCAGTGCCAAAGGTGAATTACGCACCTCCTCCCTCAATTCCTCTTTTCATTGTCCCCCTCTTTCTCTTGTTCTCTGCAATGTTATTTAAAGTCGGGTGAATTATACAATAGGTAAATCATTTGTGCAGCAAAACACAGTGGATGGAGACAGAGGGAAAGAGAGGGCAGTCTATTTATGGCTGTAGTGTCAGCAGGAGTCCAGTGTTAGAATGCTTTTATACTCTGAGAAACTGATAAAGGTGTGTGTGTGTGTGTGTGTGTGATATTGTGGTGGATTGGAGTGTGTAAGAACCACTGCTTTAGCTGTGTCAGTGTTTAACCTTGAGATTGTGGTTAAACACCTATTCATAATTCTTATGCTTCAAAGCTTTACCAAATATCTCTTACACACAATACACACTTTAACTCTGTTATCTAAATGACAACGTACCAAATACTTCTGTTGTTTTACATTAAGGTAACTATAATTTCTACAGATTAAGCTGTTTATACTGTTTATCACTGCTAGGGTTGCGGGAAGTACTGGAGACTATCCCAGCTGTCTCGGGCCGAGGCAGGGAAAAGCCCTGAACATGTGGCCAGAACTAACTTTGCTCTTAAAGTAAACTTGGGAAAATAAAACACAAAAACAATTTAAATGTTGATTCATACATAATTTTTGTCTCTGAAGACATCTTTAAAAGCAGGTTTTGAAGTTACATTTTGTCTGACTTGTGGATAATTTTTAGCAACGTGGTTCCCAGTGCACAGCTACTTAAACACACACGCACTGTGTATGTTCATGGGACAATTTAAAACCTTATTTTCCATGATTTGACAGATTGACCTAACATCTGGGATCCAAGCTAACCAAACACCACACACACACATGCACACACACGCACACACACACATTACATAATGTTGTCCCTCTTCTGTATAATTATCCAAACTTTTACTGAACCACAATCTGTTGTAACCTTGATATTTGTTTACACATCTTAAAAAGAGGCATTATATCACATGCATTATAAACAATAAACTTCTAAATGTTTTTCTAATGCCTACCTAAACTGCCTACCTTAAGTTTGATGATTCCAATCTCTCTCGCTCTCTCTCTTGCTCTCTCTCTCTCTGCTTTATTGGCATGACAAAAACTGTATTGCCAAAGCAATTGCAGCTAGGCTGGGTACAAAATGTGCACAATGTAAAAATGTAACTTTTCTTTCTCTCAGTGTTGTCCAGGCTGGTGGGCTCCAGAGCTCTGCAGCAGATGGATTTCAGACTGACAACTATCAGGTGTGATATCAGAGACATCAGGACAGCTGAGCAGGCCGTCAGTAAATCTCAGGTGTGATGCTTTTACACACAGTCCAAAAAATGTCTTTAGTACACCTGCCAACAATAGTGAGTGAACATTTACTGGATTTAAGATTTTTTTTAGGAACTTTAGAAACTTTTTTTTAGGAATAATTGACAAATAAGTTGCCACATTGTTGCTGCAACAATTCTTTATAGTAATCTGAGATGTTTCCTTAGATTGTGCTTGTGTATGTAATGTTTTGCCATATGTTAATTCTCTGAGTGTGTGTGCAGTCTTGTAGTTACCATTCACTTTCATTGAGAATTCTTGGAAGCATGTTTATTTTTTTAACTCTTAAAATAATGAAACAAAAGCAAGATTGCAGAACAAGCTGAAGAGAATTAAAGTAGGCGGCATTTATTTAAAGTTATGTAAATGTTTATACTCTCTTGGTCGTCCCTGAGTTTATGCCAGGCAGTGTCCACGTGGCAGAGCTGTGCTTCTAATGCCAATGCTTTTTTCCTGCTGAGCTCTGATCTGTTCACTTCAACAAAATCAGCCTGTCCGCAAGAAATCTGTTCTCATTTCATAACTGCTGTCACAGTGCAGCCAATTGCACAACACTTACAGTAACTGTTACAGTTTTTAAGGATGTTCTCAGAGTGTCACGTGGCCGTGTGAGAGGCAGAAATGTTCTAATTTTAGAGTTCTGATGTTTGTTGTCTTGGGCAGTGAAGCTGAGCTTTTGAAGAATTTATGTTGAACTATACCTCCCTCTGCTGGTTACTATGAGAAACACAATATATTTTCACAATATATACACAGTATAATAAATAACATTGCTGTTCTGCAAATGTGTAATATACGTTACTGATAAAGTATAGGGTCACTTACTCACCCTGATACACATTTTAAACATTACTGAATAATTATTGAAACTTAGTTGTTGTTATTATTATTATTATTATTTAGCTTTGTAGTACAAGAATATACTTTGGCACAGGTTTTTTTGTCTAAATCACTAATTTTAGACATTTAAGCAAACTGCTCCAGATTAAAAGTTTCTTTTAGGATAATTTTTAGGCGAAACATTACAGTCAAATGACCCTAGTCTTTGACTCTAAACTTCAGTAGTGTGTTTTTTTTTCCCCCCACACAATTATGATTATTCAACCATCAAGGTCAAGTTTGTATCTTAGTATTCCCACACTCCCAGAATCCCATTTGAACCCCTGGATACAGGTTCAGTTCTCCAGAGAATTCTCCAACTGGGCCACTGTGGGTGGAGAGATTAGGGTTGCATATGGATAATGTTGTTTTAAATTGTGTTTTTTAGGCTTTTTGTACTGAGATAGAGCAGCAGCGGCAGAAGGTGTCAGAGCCAGCAGAGCAGCAGTGCTGGGCTGAGCTGTCCAGTGCTGCTCAGGATCAGCTCGGGATGCTGCAGTGCATTCTGGGTAGCATGAAGGACACAAAGGTTAGAGATCAAACAGATGATATGCTCGTACATCTTTTGATTTAATCTGTAAAGAGCATGATGATTCATTTCAGAGTGTTTTGATGGTTTTGTTGATGTGGATCAGGTGAAGAGCGAGGAGGTGGGGCGCTGGCTAGATGCAGTGGAGGAGCTGCTCTCTCGAGACACAAGTGGCCTTGGTGACAAACTGCAGGAAGAACTTGACCAGTGCAAGGTCAGAGGTCACTTAACACTCTAGCACTTCATGTACACCGTCACTCAAATAAGATTCAAATCATTCAAAAAGTATAACATTCCACCCTCCTTTCACATTCCTTTCCAAAGCCACGCCTCCTTCAACACACAAATGCATATGTAGTTTGACAGGCAAGGGTGCAATGATTGAGCAAAAATGTTATGCTCCTGCACTTTTCACAGAAGATTTATATGAATTGTATATAAAATACAAAAGGTGCAATGTTGGACCTAAGAGGCCATGCTATATTGTAAATATAGTGCTTTATTGTTATGATACAGTAAAAGAGTAAAACTACATAATAGTGGCTTGATTTGGTTAGAAGAACAACATTGGGTCCAGCAGTTATACAAGTTTGAGGCAGGACTTCCCGTTGTCTGACCAATGGCAGTGTGGCAGAGTGTGTGAAACTTGTTTGCACTGGAAGTATCTGTTTTATATGCAGTCCTAAAATGTCCTGTAACTGTGTCTGTGCAGGAGTTTGTTGGTGAAATGGAGAGTGTGGAGTCGTCTTTGAAGCAGATGGGAGAGAATGTGGCTGCTGTGCAGAATGATGCTGTACCGGGCTTGACCAGCTGGGGGCAGAAGGAGCTGGATGAGACTCAGATGCGCTGGGACTTGCTCAGTAAAGAGGTTCGAAAGAAAATTTCTAGTGGTGCTGAAATGTCCAACCCTTTCACTTTATAAAACACTTTATTAAACTGATTAATATCTAGATAAACCAAGGTGACACAGTCATTATATAGTTATGCTGCTTGGTGAAGGAACACCAGCAATCTGTCAACATGTTCATGTGGTTTACACACAGCTATGTTTCTGGATCAACATCCTTTGCTCCACATCTTTATCAACCAATAATCTATCATCAAACTCTACCTCTATACCTATAGTCAGATAGCATTGATTTGTTGCTGGGAATGCTGTTCCAGGTTCAATAAAAGATGTTGTTCCTTGTGTAAGGACAAGTACTTGTGTAAATAACATTAGACTGATGTACAAACAACCTGTTTGCATGTGAAACTCTTAATTGCAGTTGGTGAGGCGTGAGGAACGTGTGAGCGAAGGTCAGGAGAAGGTTATGAACTTAAAGAAAGACGTGGCAGAGATGCGCGAGTGGATGATTCAGGTGGACGAGGAGTTCCTCATGAGGGACTTTGAGTACAAAAGCCCAGAAGAGCTTGAGGAAGCACTTCAGGAGATGAAGGTGAGATAGAATAGAGATTTCTCAGGTTATGAACTGCATGAATGTTGCATGAATCAGTGATACACTATAATAACAATAAGCCAGACATATTTATTTAGAATGTGCAGCCTCTAAACTTCTCTCTGTTTGTAGGACTTTTTAAAACAATGAATGATCTGTTTTGTTGCGTCATCAGCAATCTATAATATAAAATATGAGGGTGTGCTAATATCCAGTACAACAGCACTGCTGTGATGCTTTTAATTAATGTAGAATAACGTGCGTTTCAGACAGACATTTGCCTCTTAGCTAATATATATTTTGTCTTGCACAAATGAACAGCATATGTGAGTGGAATGTGGTGACAGCACATTTTCCCCTCCACACCCAAAATGTTCTCTAAATCCATTCAGGACGTTTCATTTCTTACTCACTGCTAAAAGTTCAGTTAATGCGATTTTTAATTGCTAACTGACTTTAAAATAATGGTCAGACTTGCTTAAATATGTAATGAGAAAAATAGCAACCATTTCACACATACAATGTCTGCAAATTAAAGTAATCAGAGCAGCTGGGCAGCTAATGAAAACTAAAAGCAGCACATCGGTCAGCTGAAGCGTGCGCTCTCAGTGCAGATGGAGTTGTTGATTGTAATGAGAATAATTTCTCAGTTCAGCTCATAGCTGCCTGACAGTGCCTGAAAACTTTCAGTAATAACAGCAGCTAATCACATGAGACAACTGTTTACTAGAAAAGATTATACAAAATGTTTATATGTATATATGGACACTAATGATATTCATAAATCATGTTATTAATGTGTGTGGTTGCCTTTAGAGGGCCAAAGAGGACGTGTTACAGAAGGAGGTTCGAGTGAAGATTCTGAAGGACAGCATTAATGTGCTGAGCAATCAGATGCCCCCTGGTGGTCCAGATCTGAGCGCTGAACTCTCTGAAGTTCTGAAGAACTACCAGAAACTGTGTGATCGCTTTAAGAGCAAGTGCCACACGCTAGAGGTACTGAAACTGTATATACACGGTTTATAAGCCACGGGTGTTGACATGAAAGCTGTTCTCAACTTTTAGTGTATTTTTTTTTCAAATAAAAGGTTACAGTATTTACGAGGAAATACTGTTGGCCAACACTTTTATTAATCATTGTTGTTCTGGATTATGAAAGTGGTAATGGATGAAAACATGTTAGGCTTTGATGGCAATAGTTAATATTATAATGCTAATCAGAAAAAAAAAATTATTGGGTAGAGAAAGTGATTTGGTTTGATAAATGTGATGAAAATATTTTTCTTATTATTGTTGAATCATTTACATTAAGACTAGCAGCATTCCTAAAGACAATAAATATCATGTTTCTTGTTGTGTGCAAGTGTCATGTTGTGTATGAGGACATTGCTCTGACAGTACAGTTTGGTGTCTCCACTGTGAATATTGGTGTACTGAGGGTCATGTTGGGTTATTTTTTGTTCAGGAGGTGTGGTCATGCTGGATTGAGCTGTTGCAGTATTTGGATGTTGAGTCTGGCTGGTTGAACACACTGGAGGAGAAAATTCAGGCTACAGAAAACGTTCCAGAGTTCACAGAGTCTGTCAGTGAAGCTCTGGAGGTAATAGCTATGTTCCGCCTCCATGTACCTGACTGTGTCATCAGTCATAGGTGACCCCATCACAGGTGGTCACAGTTGCAATTTACACGTGGAAGGAACATGTCTCAAATGTATCTTTTGGATTCTGGAAGTCTGATTTGCAACTCTGTTATTCCACGGTTTTGATGAATTGACTATTATTTCAAAATGTGGAAAACATATAAATAAAGTGATTCTAAAGTGGTAGTCTACATAATTTGTTTTACTTTATATTGATAAAGATCAGCAAAGCTGATTGAACATACAGATCGTACAGTTATAAAACTACTTTAGGCATGGTCAACTGACATGTGAGTAGGCAGTCCTACACTGTTGTCCAGGATGTGTCAATACACATTAGCATTTACACTAAAGATGCAGGTGTTCACATCTGTTTTTCACTGTCTTATTAGTGTGGTTTAGGTGATCAGCGCACAAAATGTTTCAGAGCCCATTTACATCTGTAATTAGCACAGGTTAGATTAGATAAACGTGTCCATAATGTGAGAGTCATGGTCTGTTTCTCTCCCAGTCTGTGGAGTCGGTTCTCCGTCACCCGGGTGATAACAGGACTCAGATTCGAGAGCTGGCTCAGACACTCATCGACGGAGGCATTCTAGATGACCTCATCACCGAGAAACTGGAGAACTTCAATTCCCGCTATGATGAGCTGACCCACCTGGTTTGTTACTGCTTTAGATCAGTGATGGAACAGAAGTGATTCTGTTTCACATCTGACTGTGACATACCTAAAATTTCTCTATATATATATGCGTGTGTGTGTGTGTGTGTGTAGGCCGCTGCGCGTCAGATGTCTCTGGAGAAACAGTTGGCTGTTTTGAGAGAGAACGACACAACCATAAGCGCACTGCAAACATCCCTCACACAACTGGACCAAACACTCACCTCTTACCTCACTGATCGCATTGATGCGTTCCAGCTGCCACAGGAAGCTCAGGTATAAACGCTCATACTCAGCATCCCCACAGGACACACCTTATAAATAGTGCACTATAGTGCCACATATAAATAGTGCCACAATAAATGGCCAATATAATACCAAAACTAGCCAATTAGCCAATTTTTGTAATTGGCTAATTGTACGTGATTATTGCGGATAATCTTGAATGGTCAAATAACATTAACTGGATAACACTACAAATTAACATTTTCAGCACAAATTGTTCCAGAGAATTTTTGTTACATAAATTGCTTCGTAATTGACAAAATCCATATGTAGTTCCCCTCTAAATTGTCCTTGAAGCTGTTTTTATCTTCTAAATTAGTCATTTTCTATATCACTTGGTTTGAAGGTAATCCAGGCTGAGATTGCAGCTCATGAAGCCACAATCGAGGATTTAAAGAGGAGAAATGTTGGTAACGTGCCTCTAACTGTACCAGAGGGCAAACAGGTGCGAGGGGGCACCCAGATGGAGCAGTTACAGGTGAGACTCAGTACTGCCCCCTACAGGATTGTAAGAGAGCTGCAGATATCTTTGAGCATAAAAGTGTAGAGGAGGTTCTAAATTAGATTTTAAATGCCATGTGTATATTTAAAATATGTTAAATGTAATTACATTTTTTATTACTGTTTTCAATGTAGCGGAAACTTCGTGAGATTACTACAAAATTCCAGCTATTCCAGAAACCGGCTAACTTTGAGCAGCGTATGTTGGACTGCAAGAGGATTTTGGAAAGTGCTAAAGCCGAACTTCACGTACTGGACCTTAAAGACACCCAGCCACAGGAGATACAAGCCCACCTCACTGGGTGCATGGTGAGGAGAGGGAAAAAAAAGCATGTGCATATATTAATATGAATTCATGTACCTCCTCAAGAACCCTCACATTGTCTGTGTTGTAAATGCAGAAACTGTATAAGATTCTGAGTGAGGTGAAACTAGAGGTGGAGACGGTGATTAAAACAGGCAGACAGATCGTACAGAAGCAGCAAACTGAGAATCCTAAAGGCATGGACGAACAACTCACCGCCCTCAAACTACTCTACAATGACCTAGGAGCTCAGGTACATGCATATTTCAGACCACAAAAATAACAGAAATAGAAGCTGCAATTATTGCAGTGTTACTAATAGGATGTGTGGCTAGTGGTTAAGGTCAGGGCTAATAGGTTGGAAGATAAAATATAAGGTTTTGCTAAATTGATCGCTCCATTGAGGAAGCCATTGTAGGACCAGGTTACTATAACATTTAATAGATCTGGTGCTGTAATTGATCTGATTGTATTGTGTGATTTTATATATTTTAATATATTTAATATATTTTTTTAAATATATTTTGATTTTATAACTTAATACTAAATGTTGAACCTTGAAAACCATTGCCTTGGTTTTTTCTTCCAGTGCAAAAGTCCATCCAGTGCAAACAACTACTCCTACAAACTAGTTTTTACAATCCAATTATACAGATCAATTTCTGCACATTTTTTTAACATTAGCTATTCAGTTTCGTCAGAAATATGTTTCAGTAAAATGGGTTGCAAGGGCTGTTTCTTGTCGACTAATGTGATTTACTGTTAAAGTATATATTGACTGTGTTGCTAGGTTACAGAAGGGAAGCAGGATCTGGAAAAGGCTCTTTCTCTGTCTCAGCGGCTGCAAAAAGACAGCGCCACCCTGCAGGCCTGGATGAACCATACTGGCACTCAGCTGAAAGAGAAACTCAACAAAGAGGACATGCCTGCTGATATTGACACAGAGATTGCATGGGCAAACGTGAGTGTGTTTGAGAGAGATGTCAACTATAAGCTAATGTTGTCTGTACGTTAACAAATGTGTTTCTTTGTAGGGTGTTTTGAAGGAGTCAGAGCGTAAGAAGAATGATCTGTCTGTGATCATGGAGAACAGCGCCACCCTACAGGCTTTGGTGGAGGGCAGTGAGGCTCAGCTGGAGGATAAATTGTTTGAACTGAATGAGGATTGGGAGCGTGTGCACACACTGATTGAGGACTGGCTTAGTGCTGTTCTAGTGAGTGTGTTTGTTAATTATTGTTAGGCCACCGTGACATCTTTGCATGGTTGTGCCATGGTTTTAACTAAAATATTATGGTATCGGGTTCACAGCATGTAGTAAATGGGGTTCCACGTGTTTAAACATGAGAAAATGAAACAGGAGACAAAAAAGGCACAACGCAGAGAGGGGTATTTGTCTCCTGTTCCTATTTTGTCTGAATTTTGTGTATAGTCTCCAAATTTCAGTGCAGAAAACAATAAAATGTCTGCAGTTGCAATGTAGGCCTACTTACTGTGTATCTACAAAACAAACCTGTCCTGCGTGTGTTGTAGAATCACAGACGCGAGGTGGAGATGTTTGATGAGAATTTGGCTCACATCAGCACGTGGCTCTATCAGACTGAGATTCGATTGGATGAGATGGAGAAGATGCCAGCGGCAGAGAGAGAGAGAATGATAAAGGTCAGAACACACACACACACAGAGCAAGAAATAACAGCATAAATTCTAGTAACCGTGCAGATCAGCAAAAGCGAAAGTAGTTCAAAACACAAGTCTTTAATTGTTAAAGCAACAGCCCTCACTAAGTAGTGTTTTACAGTGAATTTGAAACAGCTAAAGGGTGTTGTTAGGCACGACTTGGAGCTTAGCTGTTCTAAATTCACTATAAATCACAGTTTGGTCTGGCTTATTGCTTTTATAAAATATTTTTCTTCTACCTTTAATGTAGTTCTTTAGAAACAGCTACACTCAGATGCATTGGCATAGAAATACTAATGTAATGAGTTTGCAGGTGTATGTTTATAGAGTTTATAGAGTACAATGGCTTTGAACACAGCTCAACCAATCCGAACTATCAATTTTACAATAATATAGACACTAATATAGACACTGTATGGGCTAGATCAGGATATAATCAGCAGCTCTAACCTTGGCTGGTGTTTCACAATTCCCACTAGTCGTCTTGCTCAGGTTTTTATCAGCCTGCTGAGAAATGTGTTTACAGGTTCCCATTATTTGATGCTATTATGAGATATAACTGTTTATCACTTGTCTGTCAATTCATTGTCTGTCTGTCATTGATTTCCCATTTACACAGCCCTAAACATCATATAAAAACAAATCTGATTTGTTGCTTTACATGTACACTGGCTTTGCCTGCCCCAGGTGGACGACTCTTGGCCATAAGCTGCAGTGTGGGTCGTTTTGCCATTAGTCAAATGTCTGAAGCTATGAGGCTTCTCACTGTCTGTTTGTGTCTCTGATAGGCTGTGCTGTGTGAGTTGGAGGGTATGAGTGTGCGTGTGGACAGTGCACGTGACCAGGGAGTGATACTGATGACTGGTAGAGGGCCAGCGTGCAGAGAACTAGTGGAGCCCAAACTGGCTGACCTCAACCGCAACTTCCACAAGGTGGCACAGCACATCAGCTCTGCTCAGGTAAAGCTGCAAAGTTTTTCAGCTCCTGCAGTGAACGTACATTCAGTAACATGGGCTAAGTGTGTTTATGTGTTGTCTACAGGTGTCTGCTGGTTTGGAGGTCAGACAGGAAGCAGTGCAGATGCAGCAGGAGGTGTTAGACGAAAGTTCTGCTGCTCCTCTCTCCTCACCACTACAGCTTTTTGAAACTGAGCTGCAAGCTGCTCTCAAAGCCTTGGAGCAACAGGACCATGCACACACCCATGATGATGAGAGGGTACATACACACACAATTGATGATGAAAGGGTACACACACTTGATGTATTAAATTCTAGGTTCAACATTTACTTACGCTGTATGGACAGTATCTGTGACATACAGTCAATAACCACAGAAAATGATTTCATGTAAACTGTTTTGCCCTGCAGTAGGAAAAACACAAAAAAAATCATTTTAACATTAATGCACTTGGCAATGGAAGTCTATAGGGCAAGTGCAACAAAGGTTTCTAAAAACAGAGATCTATTGTATAGATTGTCTAGAGTTCTTTTAGCAGTAGGATCACTTTTCTAGACTATTGAAATATTTTCACTTAAAATTTTGCTATCTGGTGGGTGTATTTTTCGTAGTGTAAACAGTCCCTGTCTAGCATCATTACACTTGTAATGCCTATAATATTTATATTTTGTGGCTATGCTTTTAAAACATAGCCACAAAATGTTCCAAAAGTGTTCCTGTAGCTCAACTGGTAGAGCATTGCGTTAGCAGCGCAAAGGTTGTCGGTTCGATCCCAGGGAACAGAAGTACTGATAAAAATATATACCTTGAATTCACTGTAAGTCGCTTTGGATAAAAGCGTCTGCCAAAATGAATAAATGTAAATGAATAAATGTAAACCATCTGAGTTGTATGTTAATACCAGTGCCTTTCCCATTAGGCTTCTGTTGAAAGTTAAATGGTAAATATAGTCTTAGTATTTTGCTTTTGTTTGGAACAGAAACTCAGCACCTGGTTAGAATGACGTCTCAGATTCTGTCTGATAATGGCTGTACAACAATATAAAACATTGATGTGTGTGTGTTTTAGATGGATGAGGAGAAGGCTCGTGTTGAGGAGGTGTTGAGGAGGGGAGAGGAGGTGCTACTGTCTGCTCCCGATGAGGACAGAAGGGAGGATATCCGCAGGAAACTTATACTGTTGCAGACACGCTACAAGGTCATTTATTGTGTTCCTATCATCTGCTTTTAAAATGTTAGAATTGACACAATTTAACCCATTATTGCTGTATTTAATTTGTTGGTTAATGTTTATCACACGAGCAATAGCTTTCCATGTTTTATACATATTGATACTAGAAAAGTGTGATCAAAATCTTTCTTTCACCTGCTGAAAATATCTTTACCACCTTGATAAATATCTTTATCATGTCAGAAATATAGTGGGTTACTACCAGTGCTGCATGAATTAAGAAAAAGGCGATAAGCTTGATACTTGATAAACTGACTTGATAAATATGATAATGCCTTAAGTTTATAAAATTAAAATTATTTTAAGCAACATACATGTTTCACATTCTTTCTGAGAATAAAAAAAATCGCTTCACTGAAAGTGAACAGCTATAGCTGGTTGATACGTCATGCACTTATGCACACACATTGCTTGCAATAACACTCAGCTATTGCAAATTATTGCGATATTCATGTTTATGAGTAATTGTTAGATCAGTGGTGGGGCAGAATTGATTGAGCTGAATGCATAATGTTCTTTTGACTATGTTTAATATATATTTTGTCGTTATTTACAGCTATGTTGGCTTTATGGCTATATTAAGTTGTTTAAAGCTGCATTCCATAACTTTCTCTTTATTCTCTGTTTGAAACACAAAATTGCAAGCTACTTGTGGAGATATTTTCATAACCTGGATGACAAGTTTAGATTCTAAACTGCTGAAAGAACAACACGACTGTTTTTGACTGTTACCGCTATATTTGTGGCCATGTTACAACTATGCTGTAGCTGTGTATAGCATTGATGGAATTTTCAGCTGTCTTACTGATGTTTATGACTAATTGGCTATAGTAGATCCTGTTCACATTTGAACCGAAAACAGAATAGTGCTGTTATAACAAACGTGTCTGTTATGTAAAAGCACCTATTATCTCACTCTGTTTTCTTCACTCTTTCTTTCTCCCCACAGGGGCTTCATGCTGTCAGAACTCAACCGGTTGTTGAAGCTACATTGAACTCTCCACAGAGTGCAGACTCATCCATCTCTCGTCAGGATGAGAGGAGCGACTTACTCTCTCCCTCCGACTATCTGTTGGACATTAACAAGGTTCTACTGGCCATGGCTGATAATGAGCTGCTCCTCAACTCATCAGAGCTGAGCGGAGGATTGTTTGAGAACTTCTCCAGTCAAGAGGACACACTCAGGGTCAGAGGAAGACAAAGACACTTTCACACAGATCCAGATATCTGTGTAACACTACATACAGCACTAATTGTAACTCTGGTAGATGGTGCACTTGTTATCCACAAGCTGACTGATCGATTACTGAGGTTGACAGTTTTACCTAGAATTTTAAAAAAAAGTTTATTTTAGTTTCAGCTTTAATATATTGGTGTATTTTAAAGGTGATTTGTCAAATTAAAAAAATTGCCAACTTTAGACATTTTGAATGTCCCTATATAATAAACTAAGCTGACTACACTCTATACTGTATCTTCAGCCTGATAATTTAATAATTCAAGTTTTGTCGCATTGCTTGGTTGCGATGTATACTGGATGTTTCTTTGGCTATGTGTAAACAAGCAGCAGGACAAAGCAAATCTAAAATCATTTTAAATCACACTATTTCTCTTTAAGTACTTCATTTACAGTGTTAGTTCTGTCTGTGTCTGTAGAGTATAAAGGAGAGCCTAGAGCGGTTGGGTGAGCAGGTTGAGGTGATTAATGAGCGTCAGCCTGATGTGATTCTGGAAGCTTCCAGACAGGAAATGACACAGATATCAGATGCCCTGACACAGCTGAACTCAGAGTGGGACAGAGTCAACCGGATGTTCAGCCAGAGGAAAGGGTAAGACTTTAATTTTCCCACAATTCCCTCTTTTGGTAATGGCAGCCTTAACTGTGTTTTCCATTTATGGTCCATATAATATAATAACATTGTAAACCTAAGAAAACCTTGTGTATGTAATTAGTAATTACATTATTACAGTTATAAGAAAGCAGTGATTGTTTTAACCAGTAAGGTACTAGACGTTGGCCTATATGGTGAATCACGGCTGAAGGTCATTGAAGGCTATATTGCCTTTAGAAAATGGTTACTGCATAATAAAGATATAATTCATTGATAATTATGAAATGTTTTGAATTATAGTGCTCTCCAGAGTGTTGTGTTTGAAGTAGGTTATGTAAAGCATTCCAGGTGATACTTCCTCTCTTACCGTTTATCAGAGATGGATTTCCAAATGCAAATTTGCTCATTCATACCACGAAGTCCAGGTACAGAAAATGTCACCTCATATTCCAATATAATTAAGATTATGAAATTGAGAAATCTATAATGGTCATTTTAATATTGTCGGGACATATCCCCTTCTGTATCTGTGGTGACCACAGGCCATGAGTGTGAGGTAATCATTGGTCCTAAATGGAGAACTGTGATTGGATATTCAAAATGAATGTGAATGAATGGAATGATACCAGTATTCCACTGCTGGTGTTAATTAATACCAAATATTCATTCACACACATCTGTTCTTATGAAGCAGTGTTGACAGCTGAATCAGATTATTCAATATCTTGTTAAAAGCTACTTGTATTTGAATTTGGAAGTTAAAATAATTATTTTAATCAGACATCAGTCAACACTAGGTTTTCTAAATCAAATGTCAAGTTTTAGGTTTCAGATTTGTACAGGTTTCAGTCCTAAATTAAAAAGATGAAAATGAAATTAGATTTATAAATTCAAGCTTTTATTGTGTCCATAAAGATAATTTGCATTGTGACATCATTTTCATGTCAAGCATATTTGTCTCTCCAACACCCTCACATGACCTAGACATGACATAGTTTTAAATGTAAATGGCAAGAATTTACCCATAATCAGTATTACATCTCAATCAAAAGTCAGTTAGATGTAACAAAGTTTTGCCACAAGCGGCTGACAGCAGCTGTTGCAAAAAGAAGAGTGACGCAGTTACTCTGGTGCTGTAGAGACTCTGAGACTAATACATCTGCATTTTAGAGGCAGAGTTCTCTGCTGCAAAGACCACACCAGTTACCATGCTGGACTAGCCTGGTTTGTGCTGATTTATTATGGTCTAGTTTGTAAGTCTGTATATCGGTGCTGTTCACCAGCAAGACTTCACAAGAGAAGCAGGTCTATTAGAATGATCTATTTGGTGAAGACAGGTGATGGTTTTTCTGTTTAGGCTATTGGAACAGCATGTTCTTGTTGGTTAAACTGGTTTGCTGATGTAGTCTTGCTGGTTTAAGAATAAGGTAAACTTTTATGTTTTTCCCCACCTATCATTCAAGAACTTCAAGAAGTTAGGAGCACCAGCAAATATTTAGGATCATCCACCGAAAATCAAGGAGCACCATAACTACAACTTAATTTAACTAAATAACATGTTTTTTCATTTTTTTCCAAGTGACTTGTAACAGTAACAGTGCACATAAAACACTTTTTGCAGTGCACTGTATAAAGGACCTAAAGTTAGGGAATTCCTCGTAAATAACTCTTATTGGGGGAATTTATTAACTTTTAGGGGGACTTATGCACAATATAAGACAATATAAAAAAACTATATTGAACTCTGTTCAATGCTGTATTGAAGATAGATAAGGTAATGTGTAAAGTATACTAAGTATGTATGAAGGACAGCTTATTCATCCAGAGAAATACCTGTATATGACAGATGGATCCCTAGAGATCAGATTATGTGACACCTGTCACATTTATAATCTCTTTATTAGTGCTCTAGCGCGCTTCACTTTCTATTGGATACACACTTTTAATAGTGTGCCTTTTTCTCGTCAAAATCGTTTGCATTATGACTGGGGTTTCAAAAGAGTGTTCCAGGCGTGCTTCATTGATTTATATGCAAGTAGATCATGCAGATGCAGTTTGGCATCATTTGAGTGTCAAATCAGTGCTTTACAGCGTTAACAACTTTCAGCAGCTTTAAACCTCCACCCAAGTTCAGAAATACTTGAGAATGTGCCCAATAGGTGAACTATATTTACAGCTGTTTCAGCTCACAGCCGGCTCATACTGTGTAGTAATTAGCAAATGTTCTTTAGAGAAATGAAAATAGGTCTCACAACAACAAAATTTGCACTTGCCCAGTTGATCCCAAATATATTTTGGGTAGCAGAGAATTCATTTCAGGATCTTACGCAACCAAGACGGTCACAATTTTGGGCTCTGAAGTCTACATATCTAAAAAATCAAGCTGTGCGTGTACAGTCAGTGTGGACTAAGGATGTAGGACAACCTGAATTGAAGATTGGGCAGGCCAGCTCTCTGTAGTCAAACATGCCAACATGCCACATGCCAACATCCACAACACATTTTATAGAATTGATTCAAACATTTTTAGTGTTAAATGGAGCTGAAAGTTCTATATTCTTAGTGCAAGTTGGATGTATTATCAAGTTATTTAATAAAAAATAAACACAGGATGTGGGAGATCTGTATAAATTTGTCGTTGATGGATGGTCTAATTTTGTAGAATTATGCGTGTTTTATCATGTTAGCCTGCTGAGGGATTTAGTGCCCATTACCTTTCTAAGGTTTGGATTAAAGATGTTCTTGGTTTGGTCTCACGCGTGATCTACTGGACAGGGCTTGCCAAATCAAAGTTATGGCTGAATCAGAAAGCTGATTTGGTTTGGGTATATTCAGTCAGATACTAACATGTGTTTGTGTTTGGCAAAATTTAATTATGGTGCTTAAATGATGAGGAGTACTTGGGCGTGCTGTTTGCTCTGTATAATTACACATCTCTCATGCAAACATAGCACACATGCTGTTTGAGCGTGTGATGAAAGGAAATATATGGTTAGGAATGAAGAATTAAGGTTCAGTAATGTGATGACATTATCACCTAGAGTGATTCTTGTTCTCTGTGTGTGTGTGTGTGTGTGTGTGTGTGTGTGTGTGTGTATCCAGGTGTTTCGATCAAGCTGTGGAGGAATGGCGTCAGTTCCACTGTGACATGAATGACCTATCACAGTGGCTGAGTGACACTGAACAGGTCCTGGCAGACGGAATCGGACCAGATGGAGAACTGGATCTACAACGGGCCCGCACCCAGCAGCAGGTCAGACAAAGGGTTAAAGTTGGGTTACAAAAGCTCCAGAACATCAGGGCTTGCTATTCAAAAAGAAATGCTTGTATCATCATTAACCCTCCGAAGCTATTCGGGTCATTTTAAACCATTTTCGTTTTTTAAAATTAAAAATCATTCTTAGTCGTAAAGGTTCAAGATCTGGTAACATGTTGGAATTGCAATCTTAAAGTCTTCATTTGAAGATTCTAAGTGGTTATTAAGTCACACCTTTGTTGTTCGGTCAAATTTGAGGGACCAGGAAATGAATGGAAAAGAATGTTTAAAAACAAAATTCAATTAATACAATACATAAATTAGCCACAATACTGTAACATCACATAAATAAAGGGGTGAGACTATGAAACATTCCGAGTTGTACACACACATCTACGTGCACTCCCACATACACACAGAATGAGAAAGAACGGGGAATGAATGGGCAGAACTCTGTGTGCATCTGGATGAGTTTTACTGCATATTTCAGATACACACAGATACACGCATAAACGCCTACACTTATGAATACACCTATGTACACCATCTTATACACGCAATTACATACGCAATTTATTTTTTAACAGAAGCAAGACCAAAATACATGCTGATGAAAATATTAAATGCCATTGATATGCAGCCATAATAGCAGGGGTGAAAAATGACTTGAGAAGGATGCCAGCATCAATATTTTATTTTTACACAGAGATTGGTTGATCTGATAGTAAAATCTGTTGACTTTAGAAATAATTGTCACATTACATTACATTGTAAGCACTTTTCGTGTTCTTTACAAACTTTAAGCAACTTCTTTTGAGAGCTGCATTTGTAAGGCTCAGTATGGTTCAGAGCCAGAGATATGGGGATCTTAATGTGCACCCAGGAGTGAACTGTTACATTGTACACATTTTCAGCAGCCGAAAATCACTTTGCTAAATTCTGGTACTTCATTCATTTTCATGTTTGAAGAACAAATAATATTGAAGTAAAAATGTACATTTACTTTTTCACATAAACAGTATTTTATTATCCTGATTTCTGAGTCCACAAATATACTGTTACTGAGAAAATATAACTATTTAACTCATGCAGTTCCTTTCATCAGTATGTATGTTGGTTTGCTTCTGTAAAAATATTAAAAAAAACAAAAAATATGTGACCTTTGGTTGAGTTCATAATTCCACGTTAGAACAATGTAGCATTACTGCAGACCTGACACTTTAAAATGACTTGGGGAAATAAAACTAAGATAAACTTTGAAACATAGTAGTAGAATAATGTGTAGAAATATATCCAAATGCATAACTTGTTGCTAAGTTGTATTCCAAAACTGGTGGCTGCAGGGAACACTGAAGCCATCTACTGGTCATTTTCATGTCGTGTGTTGTGTTTTTTGTCAACAGATGGCAGCAATCTGCCCCAATCATAATGTTTTTCTCCTATTGTACCTGTTATAGGTATTTTTAGTAAAGTAGTGAGGTTACGAAAATAATCTTTGTCTTTGTTTATCTTAATGGTTGCATTGAGAAATATTCATGTATATAAGCTCCAAAATAAGCATAAAGTAACAAAAGAAGTGGACAATTTTATTGTTACTACATTAAGATTTTGTTACATATATTTGATTTGAATCCTGGTTATATATTTAATGTGCACAGTTATTTTTGACCAGTAACAGCAAAGGTAGGGTCCCTCATTAAGACAGCTTAGAAGGGTTAATGGAGATCAGAGATTTGATCTGACGGGTGATAATTCTGTTAATCTGATTGACTGTGCACTTTACCAAGCAAGTGACTAGTTCTAACATCAGAGCAAAATAAGAACTGGAGAAATACGGTTCTCACCATAATTATCTTAGTTTGTTTGAGAAAATGAACAAAGACGCCTTAACATGCTGCCTGTACTTCAGACTCGGATCATGAAGTGAAAGTGTTTTTCAGACTCACGCATGGTTAGATCTGTTTTAAAGTCTATAGGAAAGCTTTCAACTGGTGTGTTTGTGTTTAATTGCCGTCAGATGTAAGGTGTGTGTGTGCGTGTGTGTGTAATTGCTGAAACAGGGTGAGTTGAATGTAAAATTATTCTCAAATACAAATAAAGGTCGATCTAATTTGCTGAACCAATTTGCATATGAAGAGAAGTGGGGACTTGCTGTCTATCAGTTTACCGTGTTAGACACACTCACAGGTCAACTGTCCATTAACCCCTGTGTGTTTGTGTGTGTGTGGGTGTGTCTGTTTGTTTGTGTGTGTAGGATCTAGAGGAGGGTTTGGCTTCTCATCAGTCTGTTCTGGCAATGTTGAGTCACACAGGACAGCACATCATCGGCCAGTTATCATCACCTGACAGCGTGCTACTTCAGGAGAAACTGGACACTTTAAGACATCGCTGGATACATGTCCAGAGACAAGTGTCCGACCGCCAGCACAGGTTACCATGATGACAACACCTGCATCACAGCTCTTAGTGCCCAAACTCACAGATCCGTAAAAAAAGATCTGTTTTAAATGTGTGTTTAACTGTGGCTGTGTGTGTAACGGACACACATACTGTGTTGTTTTGCTTGTGAAGGTTGATGGGTGAGGATCCAGCTGTGGTAGATGTAGTTAAGAGGACCGCCGATCTGGCTCAGTGGCTGGAACAGACGGAGGTTGCCGTGGCGACACTGCCCGTGTCTGCCACTGACAAGAACCTCAAAGAGCTCAAGGTTCGACACGCTTCACAGACCGCTGCCTGTCAGTCTTGGGAAGGCTACTTTGAGTCTGCTTGCCACAATATACAATACTGATATATTTAAATTTTAAAGTAAAGTTCAAGCGCAGTTAAAACTTCTCTTAAAAATACGCTATATATTACTATCCAAAAGTAGCTAACTTTTTTGGAGCTTTTTAAAGGGCAATGTCTCTTTAAATTTATAACTGATAATGTATTAAGCAATCCAAGCAGTGTTTACAGTACTTGGGATAAAAATAATGACGTAAATCTTAAACAGTATGACAGCATTAAAACTGAACAGATGCATTTGCACAATATAAAAACAATAAAAAGAAACAAAGAAACAAAAGTATATAGCTAGAGATGAACAGCAGAAATAACTATTTAAATAGTCACGATTCTTTTTCTAGATGTTGCTTGGCAGGGCTGTAAATATGTCATTTTTCTGAAATGAATCATTTGAGCAAACAGATGTCCTAAAATAAGTCTTCACCACAACTTGAGAGAGTGAGAGAGTGTGAAAAAGAGGAGTGTTTTAGAGGTTTGATTAATTGTCTTGGTTCACACACTACACAATACGGTGTATCAAAATGATATAATCATTTTGTTGATATAATACACGGTTGATATAATACACCGTTGCTAGTTGCAAAACCTGGTTATTACTGGAAAAAACAACATTGTTTTAAAAGCATACTGAAACTTGAAATGAACAAAAACGGTACTGTCAATACTTTAACATAATTACTACTCAATACTACTGCCTGTTGTTCTGAATGTCTTGATAGACACTTTTTCTCTCTCATGTTCTCTTTATCTGTCTCTGTCAGGCCCTAACGGAAGAAATGGATGCACAGAATGAGACATTATCCTGGCTGAATAAGACCAGCTCTCAAATTCTGTCAAACTCCAGCCTGAGTGCTCTGGACAGGGACGCGCATGTGAACAAACTACGCCAAATAAACATCAGTTGGAGTCAAGTACGGCTGTCTATCTGCCTTTTGTTTGTCTGTCTGTCTTCTATTCTGTTTGTCTGTATCGATCTGTCTGCTGTCTTTTGTTCTTTTTGTCTGTCAGTCTGTGTAGTACAATTTAATAATAGCAAATGAGATGCACACACAACTGCTAAAAAAATAATGTTAAGCAATGCTTCTGTAAGTTCACATCTTTAAACAGGAAAGCGATTTGTCTGCAGACAAGGCTGTTAGATTTTGTATCTGACACACTTGACTATCAATCAGACAAGTGGGCGTGGTTAGCAGCCAATACCAAAAATCCAATAACGGCTAAATATCAGCCAATGAATCATGATGTATGACTACAGCTTTATGTGAATGTGTAAACATTTTTATCAAAGTGTGAGTTTGAAAGTTTGAGTTTATGGTGTGTGTTTGTCAAAGTGTGAC
>JAZGTK010003097.1:11301-28580 GCA_036877625.1 Ambastaia sidthimunki | reverse complement strand
TGTGTGTGACCTTGTCTGTGCCTCATCTGTTGTTTTCAGCACATATATCGTCTTTCCATTAGTCTACATGCTAGCCGAACGCTGGGCTGAATGCAGGGCTTGTTTTTATCTGACCACCACGTCTGTAAAAGCATCTTGTGTGACTTTCAACACGTCCTCCGTGTTCTGCTGACACTGAGAGCTGTCCCGTAGCCCACGGTGAGGAGTGCTGGGGTGGGCCTGTCAGAGCCATTGAAAGGATGTCGCTCCCATTAGGGCCTGTGAGAAGCCCTGAAGGGTCATGCATGTGAGAAAAGCAAAATAAAGCACAGGAAGGGTGTGAGAGGGGAAGTGGGCGGCCTGTCATTTGAGGGATGCTGGATGTAGCAGATTCTGTTAGCGTCTGATTAAAGGACAAAGTGAACCAATGATTTGAGGGGCTGTTTACAGTTCACATTGTCATAATGTCATCAGCAGACTTCAGGCTAATCACAGTCTACAGAAACAGCTACACTGGCCAGCTGGTGTGTGTGCTTGTACATCTATCTTTGTGAGCACCAGTATGACCAGTTGTACCATTGGAGTGAGGACAAAGAGAATAAAATGAGGACATTTTGGCCGGTCCTCACTTTCTGACACCCCTTTATAGGGTTGTTTGAGAGTTGGTGGAAAACTTGGTTTTAGGGGTAGGGTTTGAATTAGTTAAAGGTTAGGTTAGGTTAGTTAAAGGTTAGTGGCAGTTAGTTGGGATGGTTAAGATTGGGGTCAGGGGCTAGAGATTGTATTTTGTCTATGAATGTCCTCACAAAGATAGCTGTACAAATGTGTGTGTGTGTGTGTGTGTTTGTGTATGTTTGGTCACTATCTCTCTCATCAGATGTAACATCTTCCAGACTCACTCTAAACCTCAGGAGAAGTTTAGTGTGCTCTTTGGTTAGTTTGCCCTTTGACCCCAGATGTCAGCGTAGTGTTTTTGTGTTCTGTGTTGATCAGAAATCAGAGTTCTGTCTGTTTTAGCACAGATAGTGATATCATATCAGCATAATCTCCAGAAACCTCAACAGACTCACGAGGACATCTTAAAGATGTCTGCATCCAGACACTGTTTTGGATACTGTATGTTATTTAGAATGTGTTGACTTTCTGCACTTTACTTGGTGCTTTAGCATTTACAAACTTTAGCATTTACGAACTATTTTTACAGCCTGTTTACAGAGGGAGATACTGGAGTGTTTTAACAGTTTACCATGGTGTTGCTATGTCGTTGCTAATGTTTTCCCAGTGTATTTAGTGTGTTGCTAGGGTGTTGCTAAGGTGTTTTGTAGGCAGATACTGTGATTGTTAGGTGGTTTCTAGGGGCTTCTGGGTGGTTGCTTACTGGCCCAAGTCAACAGAGCTCCACATCCAGGTGTCTGTAATGGTCTCCCCTGTAGATATGACTCAGTTCCTCCATCACATCAGCCAATGAGAAATCTGGGTTGGTGTTTGAGCAGATGTGATTATTGCCTGTGTGCTGAATTTGTAGTTCATTTGGACACACGTTTTAACAGAATATAAGCATGCATTGGATTCAGTTATATATATTTTTTAATTAAACCTTTCAATGGTCACAAACATTGATTTCAGACAAACGTTTGCACTAATTGTCTGGATGAAATCGAATGTGTGTGTGAAACTACCAGCTGCTCTGAATTCATTCAAGAGCGTTTTGTACTCCAAACCTTCAGTTATTTTCTAGTAAAACTCCTACAAAAGCATTTTGACATGCAAAGAATGTCATATTTCATTAACAAATTTGTTAGACATTTTTTTCTGTCTAATTTTGAGGCTTGCATTAATTGTCCATTTACGTTTTGCTGACATTATTTCAACGGGGTCAGAACTGTTAAATTATTCACTACAATTATTTAGATTTATTACAGAACAATTCACAAAAGCTTATTGTCTGATGGGAGGTCAGTCTAGTCTTGCTAAGAATGAACCGAGTGGGAACATGCGTAGTGTTGACACAAAACATCTCTGTCTGAAAGACAAATAATGAGGGAACGAGGAGGAGAAAGCAGAACTTACACAGAGCCGAGAATCTGAAGACAATCCATGAGTCATCTGTCTGAATGCTTAGCTCACATTAGGACAGCAGTGCTTCTGTGTCACCTTAAACATCACACACAGTTTCCCATAAGCTGTAGAAGAATCTGAGCTAACAGGGAACATTCTCAAAACATTGGCTTAGGTTTCTTGAAAGTTCTCTCAAAGCATTCTTGCATTAATGTTAGTAGAATGTTTTTATATCTATAGTTATATATCATATATATCAAAAACGGTTATATTAAGTTGTTAATGGAAGATTTTAAAATGTTACAGAAGTTTAAATACAATTCTTATAACCAATGTTAATACAACATTGGACGTTTTAATGTTGACTTCATAAAACATGAAGNGTTTTAATGTTGACTTAATAAAACATTAAGTCAACATTAAAACGTCCAATGTTGTATTAACATTATTGCTATTTTATGGAAACATTAGGGAAATGTTCTTGCAACCTAAAATTGTTAGCTGGGATAATGTGTATTTGTGAGTGTTTGAAACTGCTTACTATGTACTACAGTTTCTGCAGTGTGTAGTTAGTTTGACCCATTTATTACAAAAAACAACACCAATGGGATTAGTTACTGAATCATACAGAACATTTGCCCTCTGTTTATTTCTATGTGCTGTCAGATTGGACAATAGAAAATTTACTATTTACTTTTAATTTATTGTTTGATGGTTCTCCAAAACAGCAGTACTAATGTTCTCTCTCACACTATTTCTCTGTTCCTTGCTCTCCCTCCCTCTCTCTCTCTTTCTCTCTCTCTCTCTCTCTTGCTCTGACATCATTGCTTGTGCATGTGTGTTTGTTGGGCACATCAGCACAGCGGGTGAGTCAGGTGGAATGTCCAAGCTTGTGTTTTTCTCCAACCTCAATGTGGCCATTTGGACATTAAAGCTGAACTGAGATCAGGTTAGAGACAGATTTACCGGTCAGGCTCAATAAAAGGTCTTTTCATAGGATTGAAATGAAAGAGCAGGATTTGTAGAGGCTTGTGTCAAATTAATGAATTTCCTTGTACTCGTGAGACGATCTTTCACTCCTTTCTAACTGTTTGGCTGCTGGAATGTTTGGAAATGAGCTTTGAGCGCGAACCGAGTGCTTAAACCAGTTGTGTGGACGGCACCTGGTCAAATATAATTCAGGATTTTGAGGGGATTAATAGCTTCTGTGTAACAAGAACTCTTGGCTTCTAGTCTCATGTAGGCAGAGTTTGACAGTGAGAATAAACTCTGGTCCACTTTGCAGCTTGTTCTGGCTAAGAATCTCCCACTTTGAAAGGAAAAAACGTCAATCTGATGTCAGGCAGCCAATCAGAGTTTTGTCATTTTTGTCATCACTTATAGAAAACGATATGGGGCAGTATTGTGATTTAGTGATGGTGTCAGTTAATACTATGGTTTGTTAATACCATAGAATTGATTGATTAGCACAATACTCAAATCATGGTAAATTAGAAGACTGTTGTGGTATAACCATTACATTAGTGTTTAAAAAACTGTAATGTTACTGTAATGTTTTCTTGTAATATCTGTAATATCTTTAAAGTAATCCTATGATTTATTGATGAAAGATTCTATTGTTTAAATGCTGTCAGTAAACTGCAAACTCCTCATTAGAAACTCTAAAATGCTGTTCATTGTAAGGTGTAGTTTATAGTGGTTACATAGTCAACCACTGCAAACTACAGTAAAGAACTACATAAAGAACAGACTGCCTGCTCAGAGCGTTTTTCTACTCCAGTACGGCCTGCTCGATACCACAATAGATAGTTTAAAAATAAAAAAAAAGATGGGAAAGAAAAATAAATACAGGATATTGCTGTTTTTGCAGTATTTTTCCATAAAGGGAGTGAGATGCCCTCCATCTTTGTTTTTAAGCTGGGTCACGTTAAACAGCATACCAACATGTTTATTTTGATTGGGTTTGACCTCTGACCCCTGATCCTCCTGTCCCATCAACCCCTTATTACTGAACATTGAAATGTTTGGGTTTAGATTTTTTTTTGTAATTGCATGTCAAATCATTTGGTCTGTTGTTGGCCCAGCATTAAAGTTTTCTTTTTTCCTGTTAATTGTGTTTGACATTTGTTTTGATAAAGAATTGTTATTTGGATTGGCTGTCTTTGTGCGTAATGCTGTGAAATTAATGTAATGTGGCAATAATTGCAGAGAATAAATAAATGTACATATTAGAATAAACACAGAGAACAGATGGAATGACTGTTGTCTTAGTGTGACTTTACTTTTGCTAGGCAACCTGATACTTTCTCTTTCTCTGTCTTTTCATGTTTGTCTTTTATAAGACTAAATATCGTATGTTTTGACACTTTAATATTTTTCAAAAATTCAGATCTTCCAATTTCATACTCAGCTAGTGCCCTGAAACTATGTGCTTGGCTGCTGATGGAAGTGTAGTTTAAGAGTTTAGTAAGACAATGTTGTACTTTTAGCACATAATCTGCCTTGTCATGTTGAAATGATGGAACTACTGCACCATATTGTGAAAAACAGATAATTATTATTTAGTTTCAGTCCTGACTTTTAGACTTGGGCGTGTGTCAATCATAGAATAATTAATGAAGCTTTTAATCCTGTCAGTTTAGTTCTTACGCATTTACTGCAATGCTGAATAGCTAAAACACTTATTCGAAAATTGAGTTAATTTACTGGAACTGCTTTATGAAATGACTGGCATGTTTAGCAGGAAAAATAGCATTTCCCATAATCCATAGCTTTTTTATACAATAGTGAAAGACTGAACTTTGTCTTTGGTTTATAAATCTCATGGCTCACCTGAAGATGGACAGAAATGGGAGTTTTGGCCCTTTTATTAAACAATCTTCAGCGAGTCAAGCTTTGCTCTCAGAGTCCGACAGAACTAACCGTCCTCCTCTGGTTTCAAAGGTTTGTGTCTGTACTCCTTCTCTGTCACACACCTGTACAAATATCAGTCTTTCTGCTGCTCTGTGTGATGGAAACACCTGAGAACTGGCCGAACGCTGGCCACTGTGTGTGGTGATTCAGGTGGTCTTCTGCTCGCTCTGATGTGGGTTTGTTTGGGTGGAGACGGGAGATCATTTGAAGACAAAGACAAAGTCAGTGCCTTAGTGTTAGTGACATTAGATTTCTGATTATGGGACTTTTCCATTCACTTCCAACACTGAGACTACACACACACACACACACACACACACACTGCCTTTCTGTTTTTCTTCTCACACACACATACACAGACACTGCCTTTCTGTTTCTCTTTACACAAACACACACACATACTGTACAGACACAGCTTCTTTCATGAAGTGCAGAACTGCTGGGCACACCTGTGCAGAATGAAGCTGTCTTTGTTCTTAATGACAACAGAAGCACAGGGTGGGGAGAGGAGGGGTGGGTGGGCGTGGTCTGGGGTGGGAAAGACTAGGTTTGGTCTGGCATGGAGAGAGGAGGGTGTGGTTAGGGGTGAGTGTGATCTGGGGTAGTGAGAAGAGGAGTGGGTGTGATCTGGGATGTAGAGAGGAGGAATGGGTGTGGTCTGGGGTGGAGTGATGATGGGTGGGTGTGGTCTGTAATGGGGTGAGGAGGGGTGGGTGTGGTCTGGGGTAGGACTTAGCTCTGTCCACAGTTTTTGAATGCAATACGACCAATTTACAGAACTACATTTGTATGAGTGCATTACATGTTTTATTTTCTGAAGTATTGGTAACATTTTTATCATATTTATCATCACTACTCACCCTTACCATTCATGTTGTTCATTTTTTATTTAACCAACCATCCCATAATAATCACAATAATCCAGGTGCATGCATATTCTTTCAGAGCAGATTATATATACTGTGAGTAATGTGGAGGTATGCAATACTAAACACAGCCCCATTGTCCTATAACACATTAAAAGTGAAGTGCCAGCTCTTATCTGCTCTCATTTGGCCCAGATAATAAGATCATCTCAGCCCTAAAGCTGTAAGGACGTTTAATATGGCGTTTTGAGCCTGCAAGATGTTTTTCGCGCATCAGAGGCTCCACATTTATTACAGATGTGGCCGTAATGTCATTTCCGAGCAGAGTTTACAGTTGTGTAGGGGGAAATTAATGCTTCATTACACTAAGTGTTTGCAGTCGTGACCGGCTGTTTCGAAAGGAGCTGCAGACATCTGAGGCCTTTTGGGCCCTTTGAATGACAGTGAAAACATTAGTCTGGTTATCACAAATCTGCTCAAGGAGTTCAGCTGGTGCTGGAGTGTGTAAACGGAAGACAAAAGAGGCTGAAGAAAAAATCTGACCAATATGCAAATGCAATACTGTGTAGTGTGTTTACGGTAAACGTAATAAAGTGTTAAACAGCTGAATGTACTGCAATCGTGTTAGTAGCTGAAACTTTGTAAAAGGTTGATGGTTCTGTTCAGAGTCTAGAACCTGATTCTGTGCCTCTCCTAACCAGAGCCATACAGCCCTCATTAAACATTTCCCAGGGGTCTCGGCTCTAAGTGCCACTAATAATTCTTCCAATAAGTCTGGCGGAGTGTTGAAAAGCCGCCCTTCCCCACCACCACGTGTATACGAGCGGGAACAGAGAGTGAGATGTTAGGAGCTCTACTGAGAAGATTATTCCATCCTTCCTTCATTCGGTGGAGAGAAAGAGGGTTTTTAAAGCTGTAATGCATGAAATGTGACATTTATTTAATAATATGACATTTTACACATTATAGTTTTTTAGGAGCTTGTTCAATCTGTGTTTTTAATGACTCACAATTGGCTAGTAAAATAAACACCAACTTTTAGTAGTGGGTAAACTCAATTTAATTCACTTCAGTTTTATTCAATTTTTTACAATGTTGTATTATTGGAGCTTACATATAATGTAAAGAAAAACACAGTAAACAGGAAAATTATGAAACATGTATAACACAGAATTCAGAACACATGGTATTATTACAAATTTTATTGTTGGTAACCAAAAGATTTGGTTCAGGTCTTGCTGTCATTCATGCAGAAAATGCAAGTTTCTGTGTTACAAAAGCAGAATAGGTAGAAGGCATTAGTTATTGGTGAGGTCAGAGGACCTGCTGGGTGCTGGATTGGAGATCATCTCCTGGGCTTGATGTTAAGGAAGTGGGAAGTGCATTGCTGCACTTCCTGTGTGCACTTCCTGTGTCTACACTCAAGAATCAACACATCACTGAGAGCCTTTGATCTTTCAGAGAATTGAGACAAAACAAAGACCAGAAGAACCTCTCTGATGTTCATATCACTCCATTATGATACTAACAAAGTGTAACACAAACACACATGGGAATTTAGCTTGAGTAAATTTTTACAAAACATGCTCTTTTATCGCAGATTTTTATCCTGTGTTCCAGGGATTATCACCAACATACTGTAAGAAGACAAAGCAAAGATAAGACTGGAATGAAGTTTGCAAAATCTGCTCTGTAGATGGAAGCCAGCGCTCTGTGCTTAACAGAAGATAAAATACTGACATATTTGTGCTGAAAATGACTTTATAATTGACTTGGAATGGAAATGCTTTGGTGATGTTGATTTTATTAGAGAACAAAACAGAAAATATATATCAGTGTTTTAGCATTCTGTGTGGATTGATGTGTGGAATTTATTACTTATAAAATGTAGATAAATGCCAAGTTTTGTCAGCTTAAAAGCTCCCAGAGTCAAGCACATTTTAACAAAGTCATTAGCTAAAAAGAAAAACAGCCCGTAAGACCTGCTTGAAGACACTTCTGAATCATTCTGAGATGAAAACTTCTAAAAATAAATGCTTATGAGGTAATCCTGGCAGGCGATGACATCATTTCCTCCACAACTGGACTTTGTTGGCTTATAAAAGATCTTACTGGTTGGTCTGTTAAATCAGGGTTCGTCCGGTGAGCGAAAACGCAAACAAAGATCAAAAAAGATCGTGTTTATTTTTGTTCAGCACAGTTTGTAATGACCACGCTTTTCCGTTTTTCCCTCGGTGCATTTGTGTAGTGACTGCTTAAACTGGCCAGTTTGTTTGTGCAGACACTTTCGACTGAGATTTACTAACTGCTTACAGAACACGTCAGATATCCGTGCGATTTCTCTGCACTAGAAACAGCCGACAACCATTGGCAGGACTAGAATAACAGCTCTTAAACTGCCTTTAGCTAAGTGGTCAAATCTGGTGATTTAACTGAAGGGTTACAAACCTGGTTTGAGCAGATTGCACGTGTCTGGAGGTTCAAGCTGACCTTTTTAACCCCATAATTGGTCAGCATGTATAGCGGTCTTGTGACCTGCTGTACGCGAACATGCTGCGCACTGTTGGGTCGCCGTAAGGGAACAGAGAGAGTTTGTGTTGGCGATCCGATCCAGGTGCTCGGGTCAGTTGTGTTTGTGTTAGTCAGTCACTCAGACGACTGACGCTCACAGAGCGGGGTGTGTGGACAGCCGTGGGGTGTTTGATGAACTGCAAAAACAAAACAGACAACAGATAGTTGTTCACTTAGGCTGACGTTTGTTTTGTGACCCTCAGTCAGGGCCACAGCCATCTTTAATTTGCAGTGTATGAAAACTACAGCCGATAAGTATGTTGTACTGTCATAGGGTCCTAAGTCACATTCTAAAATCAATTTAGCTTTTTTATTGTACAGACCCAGACACATTACACACACATAAACACACAGTAATGATGTCTTCCAGTAGGTTGTGCTGTGGCTTTACTGCTTCTGAGAGTGTGTACTATTATAAATACACACACACACACACAAACAGACTAACCTCACTTCTAATTTTTGCAGTTTCACTTTTAGATAAAGCAGTAGTTATTTTATTTTGCATTATTTATTTTTTATGTTATCCCTGGATGTGCCTAAAAGGTGTTTATTTTTTGTGTAAGATTTAGCTAAATTGTGGGGGCAGTTTTTATAAGTACCCACACACTCGTGCCCTCACACACACACACACATATACACAGTTTTGTCTAAATGAGGACATAATTTAGACTTCTGATGTTTTCATATAAAGCTAATTTTGGTGACCATAGACTACCCCTATAATTTACCCCTGTATTTAAAGGTTTGTTTTTAGAATTAAATTGCTTTATGAATCATTTTTACCTTTGAGAATGTCCCCAAAGGGGGTTTTTCCTCATATTTAGCTCATATTCTGTCCCCAAAGTATAGCTTTGAATATATTACACACACACACACACACACACACACATTTTTTTACTTTTGTTTATGTATGTGTAAGATTTCAATGTTTTCTCCCTGTAGCACGGAAAACAACACAGAGAAAGTGGAAATGTCACTGTGTTTTCCAGGGCTGAGAGTGAGTGTTTGGGGAAGTGCAGTGTGTGTGTGTGTGTGTGTGTGTGTGTGTTTGTGTTCAACCCTCCTCCCTCCTCATCTCTGGCACACGGATTTCATTAGTCCTCTATTTGCAAGTTATTCCGCTCGGATGGGAATTGCCGTAGTAGCTCGTCCCCTCGGACAAAGAAATTGCGTGAAATTGCACAATAACTTAGGGATTGGAAACATGTTTTTTTCTTTTTTTATTGAGTGGATTTTGTTGTGTCAGGAATCGGTCCCTCTCTCTCTCTCTCTCTCTCTCTTCGTAAATAATAAGCAGTTTCCTGTTTTATTTCAGTCATAGCCATTTGTCAATATTAAAGCAATATGTCATGTGTTACATTGATTTTACCATGGTAAGGGATGTTCTTAGGCATAATACAAAAAAAGAAAATGATCTTTCATAATATTCCAGTTGATGCCAAAGTTCCATAATGTTTTAATTCCAGGTGACACACACCTTTAGAACTCAACCAATCAGATGATGACTTTAAAACTCCTGAAGTGTGCCATATGCATCAGCCGTTAGCCAACTGTCTGTGGGTATGACATCTAAGGCTAAGACTACAGGTGTATAAATATCAGCTATATAACGGCTGCGTCCGACAGTTTAGGAAGCTGACTTGTTGCTTCGCTGTCCTATCAGGCTTCAGAGGCTGCAAAGGCACCTTCAGAAACAGTTTTGGACAGTGTATCAAAATTATATTTTGACAACATATTACAGCTTTTTGACGCAGCCGTCTCTGTATATGAACTTAGTCTCGTTTTATCCATTTCATATTGTAAAATAAATCTATAAAATTTCACATTGAAATCGTATCTTGAATTTAAACTGAAACACATTAACACAGGACGCCATAAAAAATAAACTGTGGGACGTTTTTCAAGACGGGAATGTGCAGAAATCGTGTGCTTTCCTTACTTTTAACACACAAAAGAGTTCCAGAACGTTCCCGGCAATGAATTTTTCCCGATGGCGTATCGGAGTGTTTGATAGCATTTCCAAATGCTCACAGGTGCTGGATGGCCTGCTGTGGCCGGGCAGCACTGGAACAGGGTTTGTTGTTTCTGGAGCGTCAGACGGGAGCTGTCACTGTCAGGAAGCTCAACTCTAGAGTCGGGAAGAGGAGACCCTGCTGCTGCTCCTGGATGATGCTGCTGTTTTCCTGTGGGTTCTCCAGAGCCTCAGTCAGGAGGTCACAGATCTCCACTTACTCCAAAGTAATGATGCTCTCTGTCTGTTCCTATTAGTTTTTTCAGATGAAAAAAGAAAGTCATAATTTTGGAACTTGTGGGTTAGTTAATGATAAATCAAAATTTTTGGGTGAACTGTCTCTTTAAGATACTGAGATACTGGTAGCAGTGTTGCTTTTCTGAGTTATTCCCCAACACTACACTGGCAACTCCTGGCTCTTCTACCTCACCTCTCTCTCTCTCTCTCTCTCTCGCTCTCTCTCCTCTCTGCTGTCTGTCAGCACGGTCTTATCAGCTCGCTTTAACTCGTTTTCTCTCCAGATGTCTCTATTTAAACTTATCTGTCATTTCTCTCCATATATTCCTCAGTGTTTATGAACTGATGTCTGACAGGAGCAGAAACACAGATGTGACTGTGGTGTGGGACAGACCTCAAACTGCAGGTTTAAAGCTCTACATTAGCTGATATTTGTTCATTGAGGATTTCAAACAGAGACATGGAGCTCTGTGGTCTCCACCAGACAAAACCATCATTTACAAGATCCACCTACGACGTTTAACTACGACGTTGCAGAGCTTCTCCTTTAACGTGTGTGTGTGTGTGTATGATGTCTCGAGCATTAAATGAGTAGTTTGTGAAGGGCTGGCCAGGGTAATTGGCACTGTGTGCTGGATGAAGTTTGTATGACAGCCGCCCCTGAATTCTAAGTAGGGATGGCAATCTAGGAATTTGACGTGACTTTTATTCCGATTGCACTTGAAGGGACAGTTCATTTCAAATAGAAAAATTTGTCATTTACTCAGGTGTCGTTCCAAACATATGGTGTTATGTTATTTGCTGACTTTTTATTATAAAGAGTGCTTTTCCTTACTGTGCCATTTTTCCATAAAAAAGCAACAGTATTTGATGTGGTATTTTATTGTCAATGTCACAATGCAAAAAAAAATATTTCACAGACAGGCTTCATTAATTTAGCAAAGTTTAATTTCCTTTTTGGTTCTTCAGATTTTGAGGTAAAATATGACCTGGACCAATTCTTGATAGAGATTTTCTTTGTTTAAAACACACTTCAATTTTCTCCTCTTATTAAATTTGTAGTGGAGGGGATCTGTGTGTACCACGACCTACTCAAAAACACACACTTGACCTACACACACAGAAACACACACTCAGTTATTAACTCCCTCTGCCACAAACAACGCAACCCATTGGAGTTAAACGCACGCTTTTAATCAACAGAGTCTACGAGGGCCACTGAGTCCTTCCACATGTGTGTGGAGCTGCGTCAGATCAAATTAGAGCCGGCCGGACAAAGAGCCTTTCTGCACACAGGTGTATGTCGGGCGATGTGTTAAAGGAGATCTCTTATGCGGGCAGGCAGAGGGGCAGCTCGTAACTACCCCCCACTCAAAGGGGGCAGCTGAGAGAGACCCTTTGTTCTGATGTCGTGTTTGCGTCGTCTGGCACTTGGGCTGTTTGTTTACGTCTAGATCGTAATTGAAAAGCACGTTCAGGCTGGTCAATCGATTCACACACAAGATGCACAAGGCAGTGAAGGAAACTATATGCTTTCAAAATTGTTGTAAATTTAGGATTTTTAAAAAATACATTTAAAAAAATTGTCAAAACAATTGCTTATTCTGTGTAGTTTTTAATGTTTGTGTATGACATTTTGGTTAGTAGTTGTTTGCTTATAAAATATATGCGGTAAAAAATAAATGTTACTAGGAGCTTTTGTGGTGTGTTGTTTTGCCATTTTTAAATACAAATATGTAAAAATCATAATAATTCATAATATTGTAATAAAAAGTATGTATTTTGATTGTGTATAGAGATGGGTAGTGACTGTCCATGCTAAAGTTATTGCTCTGATAACAGGCTGCCAGGATGTTGTTATCCAGTTGCTTTAAGTGTTCTGGGTGGTTCCTATGTGATGTTCTGCCCCCAGATTTTAGGATCTTCAGTGTATGTTTATGTCAGTGGATCTCAACCATTTTGACTTCAAGTCCTCCACACAAATGTCAACAACAGAATTTGAAGCCTCCAGCTCAATAAAATATTCTTAAACTTGTTATAACTAGAAAGATGTATAGTTGTTGTAACAAATAACAAAACACTAAAAAGAACTTATTTTTTTTAGCTTTTTAAAATTATTTTAAATAATTTAAAGTCATTTTGAGGCCCTTTTGGAAGTTTGTTGAGGCCCGTCAGTCGGTCCTGCCTCTGGGAAACACTTCTCTATGAGAGTTTATGGTCTGTTTTATTATCCCCTTATGTGAGCATCACTGTAGAAGGCAGTTATATTAATCTATATATATGTCTGTAGCACAAATGATGCAGGACTAGTTAACTCATTTAAGGTTAACATTTTCCTTATGTCTGTTATTCTAAATATGAACGATATAGTAAGACTGATGGATGCCTCAGCAAACACTGCTAACTACACCAATACCGCCTCACCTTCCCTGGTTGCTTAGCAACCCTGATTTACTTGTGGTTGGGGCTCCTAATTGTTTGGTTGCACAGTCTTTAGTCTGTGTGGAACTAATTCTGTCTGGGCATGAAGCTTAATTCTCCACACCGGACTTAAGCTGTGCTCCCCCCAACCATATAACCCCTTATCCTCCTTTATACAACGTCTGGAACTGAGGGTCTTGTGCAGGGAGTAATTTCTCAAGAATCCATACGCCATTCTTGTGAGGTTTAGCCACTCTGGCGCTGGTAAACGGCCTACATGTAAGAAATCAGCTTACGATGACATAATGTCTTAAATGTGTTTCAGATGACCAATACAAAAATACTGTTACCAAATAGATATGCATGTTTATTTGACACTGGCATGATGACATCATACTGTTTTAGAAGTATTACTCAATTTATGATTGTGAAAGTTTAACCAAATATACAATAATTTAGAATGGAAATTCAGTTAATTTCTCTTCCTGTCTTTACAATTCAATTTCAGTTCAATTTGAAAACTCTTCATAAGTGGGATCAAACTGATACATTTTCAATTTTATAAAAACACTTGCGTGCTGCTTAATGCTGGTTACACCCATTCCACATGAGGGTAAATTGTAAACAAAGAGAGAGAGAGAGAGAGAGTGTGTATTATTATGAAGGTTGTAACTGTGGCAGCTCCTAACTGAATCTGTTATGAATTTTGTTTCATATTAAAACAATAAGATCAGGTTTCTCCAGCCCTCGCAGCTCAATATTTTTGGCCAGTGTGTGTTTACCGGCTTGTCTTGATTAGCATTGTGAAAATAATACATGGAAAAACACCTGATTTTAAGCCCTTGTGTCGTCATATAGCGTGCAATAGCCCTGACAGCTTCTCAGGGCCTGTGATTAAATCTTACCGTGGTATTATGTAGAGTATGTTGCCGTAATCGGTTTAACCGGGGTTTGATTTATGCGGTGATGTCATAGTGACGTTGGAGAATGCCTGTACTTGGTGAATCTAAACGTACCCCCTCTGTTCTTCCGAGCCAGTAACAGGTTTATTTATTTACGATAATTCCCAGCAGATGAGTTTGTTTGAAACTGAATGCATTGGTTGAACTGACGTCCTATTATGTATGAGGTAGCGGGTAAAACTCAGCGCTGGTAACCGGAAGGTTGCGGGTTCGAGCCCCAGAAGAAATGAGCCCTGAATTTTTATGATCGTACACCTCAGCAAGACAGCAGACGAACCCTGATTGTTCCGGGGAGCTGAACTTGTAACAAGTGCTTGACTGTTTTCTATGGTAACATCTGCTCAAACTTAAATCCAAGTGAGTTTTGTCTGGCTGTTTTAGGGGCTGGGCCTCACAGAACATTTTGTTTTTGACATTTAGAAACACTTGATTCAGCACTGCCAGGCATGGTATAATGTAACCAATCAGACATGAGTTTAAAGTCCTTGTGAACCGGAAGTTGCAAACAACTTCGGTGTTTTGATAATTAAAAATGAAATAGAAAAATGGAGGGTGTGGCTATTTTTTTCTACTGGGAATTGATTGGCTATAGAAAAGTAGGAGTTTCAAAGCTCTCAACAGACTTCTGTTGGAGGGGGAGTGGTTAACGACTGTGGCTCTGCCCAAGCCATCAGACTGACATCATCAGAAAAGATCTTCTCTTTCAGAGGGGAAGTACATTTTCAGATTTTGATTAAAGACTATGAGTGCACAAGAACTGAAAAAAAAAATATTATGTGGATAGATAAGTCATTTATAATAAACACTACATTGTCAATTATATAAAAAGAAGAATAGTGTAATTAGATTTTATGGTGACTTTAAAGCTGCGATTCATATCTTTAGCCTCTCTACTGCCCATCTCTGTTTAAAACATAAAATTGCAAGTTACTTATTTTAAGTCATTTATCTTAAAGTAAATGACAAGTTTAAATTCTTAACATCTGCTTTTAAAGTTACAAGCGCTCCTTTGTTTTATCAGCCACATACATGATATAGTAGCCGGATATTCTTTCTGCTTACAGATGTAATGTAACCACACAGATACATGAAGACAAACTGACATTTCCTGTGAAATCAGACCCCTTAGCTCACATTATAAATCATTATAAACACTGTTGTAAATCAGAGTAAGGTAAAGAGACAGTGAACACTGATCTGTGATGTATTTGCTCAGTAACTGTTTATGTTCATTTTTAAACAAAAAAGGTACAGATTCCAGCTTAAAATATAGACTGTGCTACCTCGAGTTGTGTTTGAATTAATGCCTGTGTTTTATTTGTTGCTCTTGTGGTCAATCCTTAGATCTTCATGGCTTGCTCAGAAACTGGTGAGTCTGAAAAGTTAAAGAGCCACACATGTAGGTCACTTCAAAAATGTCTTATGCAACCCTGGGTTTGTATTTAGTGCTTTCCACACTAAATACATTTTTTTCTGAACACAGCGACAATAATCGGTGATATTCCCTGTGTTAGCAGCCTGTGTATGAAGAAACCAGTAGCATGTCTAAAATATGAAGGTGTAAAGCATATTTCTGTTTGTCGATTTTAAGCTTTAAAAGGTAATACATCAGTTTTACACAGATCCTTTTTTTTTAAAGGTTTAGAGGTCTAGGACTGATGCAAAGCATCCAAAGATCAGGACTGTGTGTGTGTGTGGGTGGGGGGGGATAATATGTGGTTTGCAATGACACAAATGTATATAATGTCATGTATAACAATGTAAAAATATTTTATGGGGACACTTCCTGTGTCTTCATAAATCAAATTGCTTAAAAAACATACTAAATGGTAGATTTAGGGGATAGAATATACAGTTTGTACAGTATAAAAACCATTACTACTACTCCATTACTTTGTCTATGGAGAGTCCTTATAAACCACATATGCCTGTGTGTGTGTGTGTGTGTGTCTGTTTTTAGCTCGCCTCTGAGGGGGTCTAGACTTCCTTATTTTCTCTCTTTTAGAGGGTTTTTAAAGTAAGGCTGACTGACACTGTTTTTCCATCTGCATGGTCAGATGTGTTAACCAGATACTTATTTAACTGGGTTAAGACTAGGGAGACTTAAATGGATCTGTCTGCAGCTTGTCCTTTAAATAGATCCCAAATAACCACAAACCAAATGACTGATACTGATGTTCTTTGTAGCTCCTCACGCACACGCGAACGCTTTCATGCGAGCAGCATATGGTGTTTTTATTCCGTTTGTAAAATGCCCTCTGTGTGTTTAGTCCACTGTATATTCATGCTTTTTTTGTTTGATATTTACACAGTTCCCAGGTTATTACAAGTTTTAATTTATTCAAACCAACATTAATAGCTGCAGTAAAAATTATAATTTGTGTAGGTTTGACGGTTGTCTGGCTATTATTATTATTAAAATGGCTAAACCATCTTAAGTTCTGTTCCATTTTGATGTGACCCCAAGTATATGATATTATTCGTTATTCAATCCCTGATTTCACAGTATTTCTCTTCATTTATTGATCATTCTTTTGTCACTCTGTCATGATTTGGTGTGTTTGTATCTGGTGGCTTTTTGATGGTTGTTTGGGGAAGTGTGATCGTGTGTGTAACCAGAGATATTATTTATAGTTTGTGTGTGTGATGCAGAAATGATTTGTGTGTAAATCTTTTTACTTTATATCAACTGTAATATCTGAACAGCATCAAAGCAAATACACAAATACCATTAGATTAGTCTATTCGCCTGAGTCTCTCTCTGTCTGTTTGCCTGTCTCTCTCTCTCGCTCTCTCTCTCTGTTTCTCTCTCTCTGTTTTTCTGCCTGGCTGTCTGTCTATCTGCCTCTGACTTCTGTCTGTCTTATATAATCAGCTCTAGGGTTCAGTAGAAGTGACACAGGTCAGTTGGGTCACAGCACACAGCTGGAGTCAGTTGGACAAAAAAGACTCAGTTTGTGTCCTGTTGTTCTTCTTCTGGCCAAAAAGCTTTTACACCTGATGTACACACACACACACACACACACTTCAATCCCTTTTTGATGAGTAGCCGTGGTTTGATCTCTGTTTGCTGACACCACAAGTTCAAGTTTTTTGAAGTTTTGCCTTGTTCGTTCTTTCATTCCAGATCCCACTAAGCAGATTCACAAACACATTACAGTTGTCTTTGGTCTCTGTGCAGTGTTTTAATCTCAACTTATATTTATTAAATGCAGCTAAAGTTTTACTTCAGAGGTTTTTTTGTACAAACAAGTAAAC
>JAZGTK010003097.1:0-11251 GCA_036877625.1 Ambastaia sidthimunki | reverse complement strand
AAACAAGTAAACGTATATATATACACACACACACACACACATACATATATATATATATATATATATATATGGTTTATATATGTAAAACAATTTGTGTTGTGTGTGTATATATATGTATGTATATATTACATTTATTAATTATTTATTTATGCGCAAAATATATTATAACATTGTTTTTTTCATCTTACTATAATGAAAATGTCATTAAATAATTCAGATTCTGAATTTGAAATATGATGTTATTGGTAAGTTTTATTAGAGTCACCCAAAATCAAACTGTGTGTGTCAAACACTTTCTGTTTACCTCAGGTGCTTTAATTGACCATCTTTGAGGGCTTTTCTGTTATTTTAGCTGCAAACCATTAAATGTGAAATATTAATCAGAATTTCCATTCACGAAATCATAGCAGCTGTCTCTAATGCCCGTGGCTCTCTGCTCGCATCCCCATTTCACTTTAAAGAGCTTCATTCGGGTTGGAAAAATATGTGGCGCGAGCGTGCGGAATAAAATATCTATGTTAAGTGCTGCAAAACTTTCTTAATCAAACAAAGCTGCATTAAATAGCGCAGACTTGCAGCAGGACCTCTTTGAGAAATATTAACTTTGGACGGCATCCAAATTCTTCAGGCGCTCTTGCCAAATGAAGACGCTTTCAGTCCTGTAAGATCTCAGGGGAGTTTGGGGGCCGTTTTTTGGAAATGTGCACAGGGCGGAAATGTATTTTGAGTCTGTAAGACATTCAGGCTTCAGCTTTAAATTTGCTTCTATTAGGCTCCGGTTGACGCAGGTGGCTGGTGCCGCTTTTTTTTTTGTACTGTACGTGTTGTATGATTTAAGCGTGATGTACAGATGGAGGTGTTGGCAGAAGACTGTCTGTTTTACTGGCCTCGGAGCAGATTTACGTTCATTTTTCAGGGCTGTATGCTGGGAATTCATTGAATGAGTGACACATTGCAAGGTCAAAGGGAGCTACAGAATTGGTATGTTTGGACTACAGCCAGCTCTTTTAAATTAAAAAACGAACTCCCCCCATCACCCGAGTGTTTGTCGGGTTATTCAGTTACCCCTGCACGCTGTGAGGGGAAAGCCTGACTCCCTTATTCAGTGGCTGAACTTTAAACGAATCCCTAACCCTGATTAAACCTTTGCGTGTAATTCGTCCCACACCGTTAGTTCCACAGACATGAATGATTCGTGCAGTTTAGATCAGACTTGATCAGACAATGTTCACGTAAATGTTGAAAACAGATAAAAACATTTCCCATAGCAATGAAGGAGAACCTGACCAAAGAGTTTTAAATAGAACTGATCTTCATTTTAGTCAAAAAGTATCCACCTAGCAACCATGCTAGCAACTGCATAGTAACAGCATTTTCTTTAGGAAATGGGAAAATCTATTTTATCTGGCATCTTGTCTAACTGTCGTCTGTGGTCCATATATTCTTAAAGAGGGTCTGGCTTCAACATTTCTCTCACACATTGGCAAGGTTGTTTACTGAATTGATTATTGTGCACTTGCTCTGTTGTATTTGAATATGAATAGCCCGGGGCCTGGCAAAGTGCAAGTTATACAAATTACCATCATTGATGTAAAGTATGTGGTAACACACTGAAAATAGAGTCACTGGCCCCTGTTTATGCAGACATTGTTTCACACAATGGCTAATTTTCACTTTCAGAGCAGCGCTGCTCTGATTGGCTGAGATGTGCTTCATTTGCTTATGCTCGGACTGATTAATTGAAACATTGTCAGCAATCAAATTATGTCCATTATGTTTTTAGACTGTGTGGTACATTTACTATGCAGCATATCGGATAAAAAACTCGCGTTTTAAAGATGAAAAATAGTTTTTGTTTATCACAATATCACAAATTCTATATATAAATACACATAAATGTTTAAATGTACATATATGTATGTCTGTATATGTGTGTACATAAGACATTGTTACTTTTCATAACAGTGTTCCCACAGACTGTTGAATAATTGTCACATCCGTGGCCCTGCGAACCCAAATATCTCCGCTAAGTAACGGTTTGTCAAACTGAGGCCCTACGAGCCACGTTTAACGGTCTCTATTTGTCAAAGTCCTGAGAACTGAATGGCGTGGAGTTAAACAAACGGGAAGACTCCTCACCTATTCTGTCTCCCTGAGCAAACACGACTGGATCGGGGCGAACCAATGCAAACAGCACCCTCACAAAAGGGTTCTGCTGAGGGGGAACCAAAGCCTGGCGGGGAGACTGCGGTAGCTGTCAGCAAACCTTATTTATGATGATGGTGGGCGGCTGAGAGAAAGAGCTGTTTTGAGGTTAGCTGTAAGGTTTGTTGGCTAATGGTTCAAGCTACAACGTTAGTATGACGTATGACAATTTGGGCTTTATGACCAGCAATGGATACCCAGAAGAAGTGGTGACCCATCACAGTAACAAAAAAATCAAACAAATAGTAAAATTCATTTATTTCACCATTAGCTGTATATGCCCAACATTATGCAAATAATGAACACAATTTACGATTCTAGTTTCTAAAGGTCTTTTGAATTTTGATGGTTGTGTCTGAGTTGTCCTCAGTATGTTCCTCTGGCTCTCGTTGGCTCATGTTTCATGGATCCATTAGCTATACGTTCAGACAGTGTACTTCCACACCTGTCACCCTCATTCTGCATTGACAACGCACTGCTGGGTTCGACCCGAGCACCTTTAACGTGCTGACCTGCCTGCATTTACCCTCTGTGTTTCCTGGCCACCATCTGGTTAGCAGGATCCCAGCCTATTCATTCAGAGGAAGGGTTAAAACAGGTTTGTGTGTGTGTGTTGTTTCTCAACACGTCTGCAGAACACTTTAGTCTGGTTGGCTCCTCAGACTAAGTGCTTTATGCTCAGCAGAGTGCCCATTGTTTGCTGGTAGGGAAAAGAGAGGTTAACTCTTCGTGATAAAGGGCCTGCCCCCCCGCCATGAATGAATGAGTGGATGAATGAATGAATAGAGAAGGAGGGATGTAACACTAGCCCTCAGCCAGGCCTGTATGTATATTAGCTCAGCTTGAGGGACCCATAGACAGACATCGTCAATTGGCACATCCAACCCTGGCGACCATATGGCCAGTGGCCTATAGAAAGACGACTGCTCAGCCTCCCACAGTCCACATGTGTGGAAGAAGCCATTATACATGCAGGCCGTGGCTTGGTACTGATAGGTACAGGGCTTTACTCCACAGAGGGCCTTTATTTGCAGGGCTGGATTGAGTTGCTTGTGGAAGGGGGTGGAGGGGTAGTTTTGGGGGCTGATTTTAGCCATGGTAGTTAAATACATAAAAAGGCTAAAAGGTCGTTTAGTTTTCTGGGGATTATTGTGCACCACAACTGATGTCTGCTGGGGTTTAGTTATATTAAGATATTAAGATATTAAGAAAGATTCGTGTCATTTTAAACCTGAATGCTGCTATTCTGTATGTGGGTGATAAAAGGAGTTTTGAAGAATGTTCAAGCATGTTGAGTTTATACAAGAGTTTATGGTGACTGCATTTTTCAGTAATGTTTATTATTTCATATATCATGTATAAATGGTATTTGAAGTCGGGTGAGTAATTCCTTTAGTTGGAGTTTGTTTTCACAATCTCAAAATTATTTTTCGGGTACATTTCACACTTTTTTGTTTGTAGAGCTTAAATGTTGAATCCGGTACCCTATAAACTGGTTTAAAGGTGACTGACGTTTGTTGCATTTGACTGTGGATGTTATAAATGAATTGATATTATAATAAATACATAATAAATAAAAAAGTTTAGTTACATTTAAATTATCTTTGTAGTTTGAACAACAAAACTATTGAAAGTTCACTAACTCAAATATCATGTTGCATCAACAGTTACTTGCTATTTATATTCACATGTGTCCACTCTGAGCTGGTTTTCACAGGTTTCCGGGTCTTTCCCAGTACTGACTCAACCAAAAAACTTCCGTTCACACACGCTGTTCCAGCTTCACAAAGACAGAGGGATTAAACGGGGCTATTTAGGCCCGGTGGTGACCCAGACCCTGTTGACTCAGAACCGTGTGCTATAGATGCCACTGTTCTATCAACAAAACTCCAGTAGATGAAAAACATTTTATGATCCTTAAAACCAGATGAATTAAGCAAAATTTGTTTTTAGCAAATTTGTATTTTTATATTTTTTATATATAAGTTTTTTTTTGCTGCACCATTGCCATTTTTGATCATTTTTTTAATTTTACCAAAATGTACTCGGTAATTTACCAGAAAAGTAAACTCACTTCAACATATTTATTCTGAATCTTGTTTGAAAGATTTTTACCAGAGAAAATACTGATTATATTTTTGTTTCTGGCTTTAAACTTGACCTCCTGAATTCATCCGAGCTCTTTTCCTGACTGTCCAATCAGAGGAAAGGCGTCCTGCAGCTGCAGGTGTGTTTAGAGCGGCAGTGGTCTTCTCATTGTGGGTGGTTTCACGGGACGCTGCTAAAGATTGTTGCTTTAGTCAAATCTCTTCCTGTGTTCACACAGTCATAACAACTCTACTGTTGCCTGTGTGTGTGTGTGTGTGTGTGTGTAACAGCACTTCCCACAGTGGAATATGTCTGCGTGTTCAGAGGACCAATCAGCTCAAAACCAGATGGAAGAGCCCAGCATCTGTATCCCCATATTCCCATATGGAGGGAATTTCTCAAGTACAGATTTCTGAGGTTTATGTTATGTTAAAATATATGGAGTGTTTGAGCCTCAGGGAGGATAAATAACAGACTGAGGGTCTTTTTGTCATCTCTAACCTCAGAAGCCAGATGAACACAATCCTCGGTCGGTAGTTTAGCAACTTGTTTGTGTGTTTCTTTTTTATCACCCCAGGGGAAATTATTTCATTATGGAAACATCCATAAAATCCACAAAATTAATAAATGCGTAGAAAAGCAGAGTAAAATATGAAATGGATTATGCCACAACTGAATATTAATAAACATATAGGTTTTATTGGCAAGTGGATGAGATTTGAGCTGAGACAGAGGGAAAGAATTTGAAAGAATAACTTGGTTTTATTTCTGATGTTTCCACAAAACTACTACAAACTATCGCATGGTATCAGAAGAATATAGTGTATGTGACATATTGAGTAATTTCAGGGGGCTTTTTTTTTAGCGTTTTTGGAGCGTGACAGAGTCTGTCCCTATTTGCTTTCATTGTGTAAAAGAAGAAAAGTCAGAACATGCTAAATTTTTCCTCTTGTGTTCCACAGAAGAAAGTACAATGGGTTTGAAACATGATTATGAGTAAATGCAAATTTCAGTTTCTAGATGAACTATTGTTTTAATAAAATGGAAGATTTTTGCCTCTATCAGTCCAGCAGCTGTTGGTTCAGTGGGACTCTGAGATGTTTTGACAGGTTCTAGCAGTGTGATTTTTATGTTCGTGGCTCCATGGATTAGAACTGAAACATTGTATTGTTTTTCTACCAGGGGGTTTAAACTCACACAGGAAGGCTTTTGGTGGGCTGCTGAGCTGTGGATCTTTTGGCCGCATATTTTCTCCATTGCGATTAGCTCCTGCCGCAGTAATGTTGGACTGATGGTGGCACGGAGCCAGAAACTCGTAACTTGTCTTTGATTTTGTGAAGTTATTCCAGGGTTGCGGATCTTTTTGATCCGGCGAACGGCGTAGCGCGTGGTCTTATCAAGCAGTCACACATGGCTTACATTTAAACATTAAAGCTGATGATTATGAGATTAAATCTTTTAAACGCACACTCTCGTTGCGTCCGAAGGTCATTGAGATAGACTTAAAAGCTTTCGGACTGAAGCTGGTCTCTTCGTGTACGGCCTGATTAGATGTTGACCACAGCTGAACTGGAATGACCTGCGGTTATTTGCGCAGTATCTGCGAAACCGCCGCGTTGGCGTAACTTGTGACAATTTAGTCGTTTTTGGAGCGTGATCTCTCGTTTACTGGTTGCTTAGAGCTTATAACTCCCTGCGTACACTGGAAGTCTTCCAGCCCACGCTGCTCACAGGGTCATGGTTAAGACAAATTCAAGCCCAGTCCTTTAATGTTTGTGAATATGAAGCAGACACAAATACTAAAATGTCCCATGCACTCGTAAAACATGCAGTGCATTGTGGGTTATAAGGGTCCAGTGATGAATAGGAGGCTGTTAAAATCATTTATGGCACAGTGAATAATGCCATACTCGCAATAAAATGGGATGCGACTGGGCTGGGGAAGCAAAGCAGAGGTGCAGTGCCTGTGACGTGCTGACACGCAGGTTCCTGGTTGCTCTCATCTGAAGATTCGGTTCATGTTGTGCTGTGCAAACAACATTTGCATTTCTTTGTAAATGATAAACCTTTGCATTCAAAAGCAGCTTTAAGTACAGCTTTATCTTTTGTATGTGTAAGCGTGCTGGTTTATTTCTTTATGTTTGTGTTTGTAAGTGTGTCATTTTATGTCTTTGTTTGCGTAAGTGTGCTAGTTTTTCTATGTTTGTGCAAGTATGCAAGTCTGTGTAAGTGTGAAAGTTCATGTTCTTGTGTGTAAGTAATCTAGTATATGTTTTCATGTTTGTTTGTTTGTGCGTGTGTGTGTGTGTGTGTTTATGTGTGTGTGCTAGTTTATGTCTTATGTTTATGTTTGTGTGTGTAATTATGGTAGTTTTTGTCTTTATGTTTGTGTGTGTAAGTATGGTAGTTTATGTTTTTATGTTTGTGTGTGTGTGCTAGTTTATGCCTTTGTGTGTGTGTTCTAGTTTGTCATTTTGTGTGTGTGTGTCCTATTATATGTCTTTATGTTTGTGTGTGTGCTTATTTGTCTTTGTGTGTGTAATTATGATAGTTTATCTCTTCATATTTGGTATGGTAGTTTGTTTTTATGTTTGTGTGTGTGTGTGTGTGTGTGCTAGTTCGTGTCAGTGTTATAGTTTACATCTGTGTGTGTGTGTGTGTGTGTGTGTTAGTTTATGTCTTTGTGTGTGCAAGTATGCTAGTTTATGTCTTTGATTGTGTGAGTATGCTAGTTTATGTCTTAATGTTTGTGTGTAAGTGTGCTACTTTATGTCTGTTTGTGTGTGCATGATGTTATACTTTACAATGCCTAAATGTAATTGTTTTAAAAAATATGAAAGCAAGTATCATTTATTTTAATGAAAGTTTGAACATTAACACTTTACAAGCAAAACCATTAACAAAAAAAACTTTTAAATACTTGTGGGACTACTGTATGCATCCATATCTAAGATTCAATGATAAATATATTATCACAAAAATTTCAGAAAAAAACAGGGCAGAGAACTAGTGTTGCAAGTAAAGACATGTGGAATATTCCAGATGAGTTTGTGCCCCCTGTGACAGACATCAGGCTTGTTTAATATCCTGTTGGCTCTGTTTGTAGCCTCCGTCCCCTGCAGATCGTACACAGACCGCAGGCGCTTCCGGAGGTACAGCGGTTGAAAATGACATTACTTGTAAGTACAGTTACAGAATCTCTAGAGACTTCAATCACTGTGTTTAGTTTGAGCGACGGCCCGCGCGAGTCCTCGCTGGTAATGAACTTCAGTAGTTTTCATGCCTAATCCATCTGTGAAACATCTACATGAAAACAGTCCGCAGGCAGTCAGATGTAAGAGTGCCTGTAAGGACAAATGTTCAAACATAAATCCATTTCAGTTTCTGTTAGTCAGCAGGTCAGAATGAATCGGTTTGTTCTAGATTGTAAGGGCTAAAAATGCCTGGGCATAAATCTGGACATAAATATCGCAACAGTGAATTTTAGAATTTGTTGGCAAGGTTGTAGTTTCACTTAATCCTCACAGAAATAAGAGTTTGAGAATAGTCACGGCATTCTTAAGGTCGCAGTGTTTTCCTCATGGGAGGATTAAAACTTTGCCTTTAGCAGAAAACAGTTTTAAGAGCACTAGGAGCCTGAATTTACCTCTTGCCTCAAAAAAACCTCTTTTAAATCTACTGCTACTTGTACAGAAATGTGTTTTTTCTAAATAACTCATTTGAAGTCATTAAGCTGTGCAGTAAAAGTGAATTGTCAGACTGAGGGCACGTCAGCACCCTGTAGCTTCCAGGAACATGCAGACAGAGTTTAATCATTTATAGGAAGATTAAATTGATGTGAGTGTGTCTTGGCTCAAGTGTATGTTTGTGTGTGTGTGTGTGTACACACACGTAAGATTGTAAAAATGTCTCCTGGGCTCAGGTAAATGTGTAACAAACAGTAGCTGTGCACACACTTCTCTTACAGGCTTTTGTTCTCAAACTCTATAATTCCAGAACACTAAAATTCACATTGACCTTCTATCTTGAGTCCTTTTTTTCATTTTGAAAATTTGTAGAACATTGGTTTTGACACAACAGGTCACTGGCATAAATAATGGAAATAAATGTTTGTTTGTGTGTTTGTCTCTGTGCTAACAGATGTCCATAGTGGACAAATCGACGCTTTGAGTTTTTGCCACAGTTTTAATAAATGTTAAAATGAACTTCTGCATAGTAAACAGTAAAGTTTTCTGTTAAAACGCTTATGCTACAATCTGTGTGCGTTTGTGTGGTGTGTGTGTGTATTTATGTAACACTGCTCTGCTAAGCCCAAACGCTTGGCTGTGGTGAGCACCTTTTTGGGCTGAGTAGACGTAAGTGTGTGTGTGTGTGTGTGTGTGTGAGACCTGTCAGGCACAGAGCCAAAGGGGGGGCAGTGTGAGTGTGGCACGCTAGAGGAGATTTGATTAAGCTTGCACACGTGTCAAGAGAGAGACGTTTAGATCTCATATTCAGGCCCAGGAGAAATTCTGCTTACTACTGTGTTATGCTTTTATTGGTAGCTGGAAGCTTAAATTAAATTAGCCAAAATGTTTAATAAATGAACCCACAAGGGGCTTGTAGAACTTGAGTGATGGATGTTCTGATTCTGAGGAATCCACAGGGTTCTGTGTGGACCTGCCCTTGGTTTTACTGCTGCATCATTTTAACAGACACACCCAGCTGAATTCACATCTCTAAAAACACATTTGAATTGAATTGAATTTGAATTGATGTAGCAAACAGGATTATAATTGGAATTCAAATCCTGATGTACTCAATCATTTCACTGGACACATTTAACTGAATCGCTCAGATATTTGAAACCTCACATGATGACAAAAACAGCATTATCTGCAGTATAAACGCACACACACACACACACACACACGTGTCTGTTCCCCTAACTGTGAAAATACTTTTGTAGGCACTGCCCCACTTGCATCCATCCATCAGGTCTGTCATTCGCCTGTGGATTTAAATGACTCTGTTACAACACCACACGACCTTTCTGTTCTGCCCTCCCTCTCTCTCCCCTGCGTTTCTCTCTCTCTATCTTTCTCTTTCTCTCTTGCTGTCTTTTTCTCTCTCTCTGTCCATCTTTCTTTCTCTCTCTCTCTCTCTCTCATTCTTTCACACTCCTCTCTCTCCTCTGCTGGTATCTGTCCATCCCTCCTTCGCTTGGCCTGAGAAACTGGCACTTACAGGCCCTCACCAGTCCAACTACACGCAAAACCACATAATTACATTCTCGTGTTCTCGTGTGTTTTCCTTTTTTGCTTCTTTCTTTTTTTGGTCTGTCCATCTTTCCAGTTCATGTATACAGAAAACACAGTCCTGTGCACAGAATGCACACTAAATACTGCAACAGTAGCATATCACTGGTGTGTACCTGTGGGGTATTTTGATGTCATTTCTCTCTTCTCCAGTGCGGTCATGTCGGTTTCTATCTCTCATGAGATGTTTCCTCAGAGGGAAGCTATCAGCTGTGCTAATCTGCTGTAGATTTCAGAGAAGAGCAGAAGCTGGCTCTCTATCTTTTGTTGCCCTTCACTTTGGTTGAACAAGTTAAAGATTTATGCTTGGACACCGATACGCAGACACCAGTTATATACAGCCAGAGGTTACAGGATCAGAGAGTAATGCTCAGAGACTCTGGCGTCTTCTGGCTGGGGTCATGGAGAAATCCTAAAGAGGTCGTTTTCTCAAATTTATTCCTGTTGCCCGTGAAAAACATTGAGATCATCTTTCTTTTTTCCTCTCTTTTTTCCATCTTTTCTTTCCGCAGTGAACTCTGTGTGCCCAGTCACCCGATCTGTAAAAACACAACATAAGTGAATAATAACCATGAGCGCTTACTAAACACCACTCATCATGGGCTGGTAAATGCAGTGACCTGGATTTTCAAAAATATTACCCTTCCATTAACTGGAAATATCCGAGCTAACACACTCTCACTATTCTAGTAGAGACACACTGTTTATCATATATTCCCCTGTGGCTGTTTTAATCGTGTTACTGTAAAGCCTTGTTTATCTGCATTTTTGCTGCAGTCTTCAATGTTCCGATCTAAACACACGACCCTGCTCATAAATCCCCGACATTATCTGATATGATTTCCCAGTCTTGTTTCTTTAGGTATCTGTGCCTCAGGGTAAACCGTCAGAAAGATTTTTATATGCTGTACAGTCATTATGTGTTTTGGGATTCTTTAAATGATTAAAATCATGTGATCACAGCTGTAGGTGAGTGACACCATTAAGAAACACAGAGAGCATTTGTGACTGTCCATCTTGCTCTGCTGAAATGTGAGGTGTCTCCCAGGTCAGGCTGTTAGGCCCGCTCTAGTTTACTTTCCTGTAATCGTATCCTCCGGCCTGCAGGGTCTGCCAGTGCTGTGTTTCCCTGCGTGTTCTTCAGAAGATCAACACCGCTGCAGGGTCCTGATGCGCTCACAGATGTCCTTTCCACCACAGATATCATCTCATACTCTTCTGCTCAGAGTTGCCCTCAGTCAGACGTCACGCTGAGTTCTGTCACTCTGTGTTGTTTTTCAGACAGGTATATATGTGCAAATGCACACACACTCTTTGTTAAAATGTCATCTCAATATTTTTAGCCGTTTCTTGATATTCAATATATACAGAATATTGCATTATTAAATAATAATTAAGGAATGTTTTTAACATAGTGTATGCGGTATTTATTCATCTGCAGTATTTATTATTAATGTGCAGTGTGAAAGGACTGATAGTAAGCTTTATGGTCAAATAAAAGATGGCATAAACATTTTAAAAATACCAACATATAATTTTGTTACAAAAATAGATGGAGTGCAGTGTGTGTGTGTGTGTGTGTGTGTGTGTGTGTGTGTGTGTGTGTGTGTGTGTGTGTGTGTGTGTGTGTGTGTGTGTGTGTGTGTGTGTGTGTGTGTGTG
>JAZGTK010003096.1:10157-28589 GCA_036877625.1 Ambastaia sidthimunki | reverse complement strand
CATTGTGTACCGGCGCTTTCCCGCGCAGTTTATGGCGGGCTAATGAACGCGGGCAATTAACAATCTGCCATCGATTTAATGCTTTCAGCTATCAGAAAAGTCAACAGCCATTTAATCCAGCTCAAGTCACATCAGATTCCAGTCAGAAAGGCCAATGACAGCATCATCCACTCAGCTGTAATTAAATGATGAAGGATCATTTAGTTCTGTGAATGGAAGCTAAACGCAGGAGGCAGCGCGCCGAACGGCTGACGGGACGAGAGAGATGGAGGAGAGCTTCCCTCTAGTGGTGATCTCCACTGAACGGCGCGTATTCAGTTCTGTATATATATATATAATAATGAGAGATTAATGAGCTATTAGCCTCAGTGCAGACAGAGAACTAACATCAGAGCATCTCAGCTAACAGGGATGAAACATGAGCACATAAAGAAACACTGACTGCTAGTTATAAACCAGAATCAAAAAACCTAAAACAACTTTATCCTTCCTTCCAACTTTCAGTTTGTCCTCTGCCGTCACTCGGTGAGCTTCATTTTCTCATCTTGTGGACTTTAAGGCCACTTATTATTCATGTACAATTACTGCAGTGTAACGTCCTCAGATCCTTTTAAATGACCATTCATGCGTCGTGTTCACTGAAATGCCTTTGATGTCTCTCAAAGATGAAATTCTTCAAAAAGAAACATCTAAACCCACATTCAATCTCTCTTGAAGGGGGTTCCCTCTAATATAAACTAAATTCCATTAATTTTTTAAGCTGCATTTAATGCGTTTCCTCTGTAAAAAGTTTCCAGATTCCTCGGGCTGTCATCTGTATTCCAGCTGGCTTTATGAATATTAATAACAGTGTTAATCTGATTAAAGGAGCTTCATGCCAAATCCCTGTGAATCTACGAGCTCAGGGTCTTACCAACTCTTTATGAATTCTGATACGGACATTAAAGTGGAGAGAGTCTTAAATCAGGTTTAATTGTACTGCATGCTTGTGCCTGAGAAGAACAGGCAGACATGAGCTGATCTGATGTGGGTAAAGAAGCTCTTTTATAAGAAGAACATGTGGGCGACCTGCTGTGTGACGGGACGCGGGCTGTTGTGAAGATCTAAACAGTCTTAACTTTTCAGGGATCAAAAGATTTTATTTATTCACAGATATTCACAATAAAAACTGTTTTGCATGCAGATTAGGTTATTAATTTTCAAGCAGTTAATGTTTGATATGAGACTGAGATCTGAGTGAATCTGAATGAGGAGTATGAAACAGTAACTCAGGCCCACAATCTGTGAATACTTCTCACATTTCCTGCAGAAAAACGGCTTTAAAATGAACCCTTTTAAATAATTGAAAACATTGTCAAAACGTTAATTGTAGCATTTAATAAAACATTTTTAAAATCAAAAGTTGTATCTGTAAACATCAGCTAACGCTCAATCAACTAACACCAACAAACAAAGACCAAATGTATTAATTATCATAAACAAAGATTAGTAAATGCTGTAAAATATATTGCCTGTTAGTTCTCATTAACTAATGTTAACAAACAGAACCGTAAGTGTTACTATAATAAATGATAAACAAACTTGTAAACAGGCTGATTGGACAGAATAATGCGCATGCAGGCCTGCACACAGCTTCACACAAGCATAAGCTGTTTTTTATTTCAACCCAACTCAACCCATTGTTTCTCAACACAACTCTTCAACTCTTTCTGACTTCTCTTAATAAATTCTCCAGCTCAAGTGTCAACCGTCTGCGGTCAAACATCACTGCAGGTCAATCTGGGTTTGACAAACATCTCGTAACACGAGTTTGTAAACCAGCAGTAAAAATGCCACACTGTTAAAGTGACTCTCATTGTTGTCCTGCCTCCTTTAGGAGCGTGAAAGTGTGAAAAGCAGAGAACTGGACTCTTCGTCCTCATCAGCACTTGATGTTTGAACACAGGACACAGTGAGTGTTTGAATTGCTCCCTGTTTAAACAGTTCACAAGCATCTGTGCTTCACAGCAGACCAGCCCTGTTTGTTTTTCATCAGCGGCTTGTCTGGAATCTCTGCTCTCACTGCATGATGGGTCAGAACCTCTGTGATTCTGACCCAACATGATCTGTTGTGTTCTTGGTGTTAATGTATCGGGCTAAAATAATAACTGACCTTTGATTATGTCAACTAAGAAACAGCCTGACATATCCTCAGATCCATTTAACACAAACTTTAAATTCTAAAACGATGCTTAAAACACACACCACACCACACCAGAGACACACACCAAAATCACACAAACCTGCACAAAAAAGTAAAGTACAAGAAAATGTTTGCTGGTGAATGCTGGTATTGTATGCTGCCTTTTATTTATTCATCAGAACTTTTACTTTTGACTAAACATCCACCAAACGTCTTCATTTTAAGACTCTTTTGAGAGATGCCAGCCTCTGTCTGGGATTTACAGCTCGTCTCTTTGTGTGTTTGTGAGTGCGCTGGCCATTCAGCTCGGTTTGTTTGGTGTCAGATCACAGTAACCGGGTTTCCACAGTTAACCGGTGCCCTTCCCAGGTCTATTCCTTAAATCAACACAGAGACACAAAAGATGGGACAGAGCCGTGTGGAATCCCACCGTCACTGCTGGACCACCCACTTAGAGAGTTAGGCCTGCTGGGCCACACCGCACTCTGTTCCAGTCATTCTGAACTTCAATGGAACCCACAAAGACACAGAGACGGGCCTCCTGCCCTCCTTGAGAGGAAGGAGGAAGAAGAGGGTGCGAGACACTCTGTCAGAGTGGGCGGCTGTTAGAAAAGCTGAAGATCAACATGAGCCGAGCTGATGGGACTCAACAGAACGTTTCCTGACGGAGGGGCACGAGGGGTTACGTCAAAGGTCAATACACCTGCTGAGTACAAAGCTTGTTAAGACTATTTCCCTCTTCTCAGGAAACTTTGCATGTTTGTTATGATGGACTTGGTGTGCGTGTGTGCTTTGAATCTGGACTGCAAAAGGACAAGAGAACAGCGTGTTATAAAAGCAGATCTAATCTCAGACCACATCAGACAAATAAAAACAGCAGGACAGCAGACACACACATATGCAAACACAACAACTGAAAACAAATAACAACATACACTCAGAGAATAAACATACAGCGAGCAAACTACACAACACTGTGAGCACATTTATAAACCTCAAAGCAATATTTAACTACTTCTGTTATGGACCCTAGAGTTTTAGACACTAAGATAGTAACCCAGTTTTCTTGTAAATACAGTAATCACTCAGTATATATCAGAATACTATAGTATTATTATCTGATAATATCACTACACTGTTGCACCCCACACGGCTTTTCTTTAAGAGTTTTACAGGCTGTTAACTTTTATTTGAATGATTTAAAAATCCTTTTGAATCTGTTGAATCTGGCAGCTTTAATGGGTTTATTTTCTCTCGCACTCTTTGGTGCTGAACACGTTTTAAAGGTAATTTTCCTCTCTGGGATTAATAATAATTAAATAAGCACTTCTGGTTTCCACTTTTCTAACTACAACAGAATGAAAGCGCAGCAGCTTTTATTTGATATAACAGCGACATCTAGCGTCCAGAATATAAGATGTTTCGTGTTCAGTAAAGTTGAGTTCTGGCTACATTATTATATCAATAAATGTTATATACTTTATATAGCGTCTTTCCCTAATAAAGCTTAATTCTTACTCAAATTATCTTGCCTCTAAACTAATGAAACACTGTCTTACCACAAACAACTAACCAGCTCTTAACATCCATCCATCATCCACACACACCTTTATAAAACACAGTCTGTACACTACAGACGGCGGCTGCGTCCCAAACGCACGCCGTCACACACGCTACAGACGGCGGCTGCGTCCCAAACGCACGCCGCCACACACGCTACAGACAGCGGCTAACAGCTTTAATGTGTTACTAGTTAGCCTACAGATATACAGCTAACTAGTGTCCTCAACTTGTTACCTAAATCTTTCTAGATTCGCAGAAACACAAGCGTTGTGTGAAGTCAAACATGAATGAAGTTACACACTGAACACATCTGCAGGTGTTTTATACTGAGTTCACACTTACCAGTCAACACTGCAGCTTACAGCTGATCACTGTGATTCTTTCAGTTCTGCGGGTAACTTTCTACTACAGCTCCATTCTCACCTACTAATGAGAAGCGATACCTCAGTTTAACCACTAGAGACAGTCACCACTGCTTAACTTAACATACACACTATACAGTACTGCAAAATAAAGCAATGCCGTCTTTAAATGTTGAAATAAGTCTTCATACAGTCACATAAGACTGTATGATCATTAAGACGCGCTACATTTTCATTGGTTGGTTGAAAGTGTTGTGTGAATAGTTTCAGTTTTGTTTGTTGAGACACAAAGGTGAGACACATCAAAACCTTGCGCTCAGATCAGGCTAGAAAAAAGCTTTTATTATAGTCAGTCCATCATGTCATAGATACACACAAGACTGTGATAATCAAGGGAGTGTTTTGTATTTAAAGTTACAGCCTGTAACCTTTGCCTCTCTGCTGCCATCTCTGTTCAAAACACAACACTGCAGGTGACTTGCAGACTTTCTTAACACTGATGATAAGTTTAAATTCTGCTGTAATGAAAACTACACACACTGCATCAGTCCAGCACCACACACACAGTACAGTAGCTGTACAGCAGCACAACACACATCAGAAATCTTTAGCAGATAAAAATGTAGTTATTACATGGATACATTGTACTTGGCAAAATTTATTGCACATTTTTTTGCAAACCCCAAAAAATCTACTTGCATACAAAGTTGTCCACATTAAAACGGTTAATATTCTGTCAGGTTGGTTGATGTATTTATTTCATAGTGTTTCCACTGCGCTTGTCAGAGACTCCACCAGCTGAAAGTAATTATACTTTATATCATAATCCATATCATACCAGAAATTCACTGTCAAGACAAAAAGATCATTTTCATTAAAAATACTGACAATACATTATTACTTGTCACTGATGTATTGTGTGGTAGTAAAGACACGTCACCAACCCGCAATGCATCCGTGAGACTGTCTCACATGATGGAACCACAGAGAGGGCAGATAAAGCATCTCTCCTGCTCTAACAGTGCAGTGCTGAGGTTTGGCCAGCCTGTAGGACGGATATCTGTCATAATCTGGATTCAGTGGGTCCAGAGGAATCCAGGGCACCTGAAGTGAAGACGGATCATGAAGAAGTTCATGGTCAGCACAGGAATGTTTTCTGTACAGAACCTTGTGAGATCTTTCTGCTTTTCACACTGTATCCTAAGCAAGCAACAAGTCACTTTCATGGCTGTTTGTTTGCACAGACATGCAAAAACTTTAATGACATTAGAAACATATATTGATGAAATTGTTTTATGATGTTTAACAACTAACTTTGGCTGAATCTTCTTCATCCACTATTTCAAATTTTCCATCTTGTTTCTGTCTGTATGTTGCTGGCTGGTAGAGTTCTGTAAATGCACAAAAACATGATAATGAACAGTTTGTGCGTGTAAAACAAAACGGGCAAAATTAAGGGTTTATTTAGGGATTAAGAATCACAAAACAATAAGTTCTTACCGTACGGTATGAAAGGTCTGTCAGTGGGAGGAATTAAAATAAAGTCTTTATGTCCAGATATCACACAGTAAAGATTCTCATAATGATCCTTATGCACTACAGAATAAACATAGGCATCAGCTGTTTTACTCTTACAAGTTAATGTTTCAAATTAATCTCACATTTAAGACAAACTCACTTGATGTGACGGCACTTTCCTCCCCTAACCAGAAATTTACAGCATCAGGCAGTTTCCCTGAATTGAAAACAGGTCATTAAAATGACATGTAACACTTCAGACGATCACATTATTCTCACATGATGGTTTTGACAGCACATGTATGTACAGAGGCGTGATCGCACCCAGAGCTTCACTCATCCAGGGAACGTGAGTTTGCACGTCTCCTGTCAGTTCTGGTAACTCCTCTGTGAGATTGGAGCACTGCTTCTGAACGTAAAACACGCCCCCCGGCCTCACTTTCCCTTCTATGATGTCCAGCAGAGAGGAAAAGTTCATCTGACGCTCCTCTGGCATCACGAAGCGACTTCCGTTGACAGCGTCTGCGTATCCGTTGGGAGTCACGGCCACACTGATTACTTTGGATCCCACTTTCTCTCTGTGGCAAAAACACAAGAAAAAGTCCTCAAAACATTTAAGGACACAGACCTATTTAAGGACATACTAAATGCTGCCATCTGATTGGCTGACCTGAGGTATGCAGGGTTCCATTTAGACAAAGCTGGCCAATCACTGAAGGCGTTGCGAATGATGCAGGGCTTGTTGGGACCAATCCAATCACGATAGAACTGCAGTGGAGAGAGGGTCCCATCCAGGTATGGCACTGCTTCATTTAGATACAGCTCTGCAAGAGGAAATAAGACACAACATACATCACTCATGTAACACTAGAATAGCACACATAAATGTGTACATGTGATATAATAACTCACCCCGAGCTTCTACAGGAAAATCTCTCAAGCATTTCTTCACGGTTTCCATACTGTAATCCGCATGCTGACAGACAGCAAATGCACCGATATCTTGACTTTTCACAATCCTTTAATCATCTTTAAATACTTATTATGCGCTTTCATGCCTCATATTTCCAATACAGCGAAATATCACAGATCAAACTACACATCTGTTGATGACGACACTGACAGCTCCTGTGAGCACGTGTTTCACAGTCGCTGCTGTTATGACACGTGTCTTCCGCTCATGCGCAGAAGTGACTCATCGTGTGTTTGTCTCCCTCTACTGGCTCGAGGCGGCACTGCCGCGACAATTAATTAATTAATGTGTTTCATTAACGCGATCAATGATGTAACAACAATACAGAATTTTTGATGTGTCATTTTTTACATAAGTAATTTCTCTGCTCATAATACAGAAGATGAGCTTCTTCAAATAAATAAAGGTGTTGTCACGCCTTCCAGCGCAGCTTCACACTTGTTGTTAATTAGTTTTTCATGCATCAGTGACACAACAGCGTGAAACTTTCCGTCTGTAAATCAGTTCCTCTCATGGACTATAAGGAACATGGATGAGGAGGCCCTCGAAAATTACTTTGACCAAAATATTGTAAGTTGATTTTCTCAAAATTAAAGTTCAACGAATGGTTTAATCATAAACCTACTGGTGTGTCTTAACATCACTTAGATACAAGCGAAGTTACGAGGCATGTCCAAACATCCAAACCATAAATAATTCTGATCTAACGGCTTACAAAATTAAATACAAAAATATACCAGGAAGTGGGAATCATAAAGTAAAACTAAATAAAGAGTTACATTTTAAATATGTGAAATACAACAATACACAAATGTAATAAACTGCAACAGAAATGTTAAAATGTAAATATTTGAATAAAATATCTTGTGTCATATATTGCATTAGAAATGTTTGTGATGCTGTTATTGATTCAGTGTAAGTCTTTTATTTGTCTCCTCCGGAAGGGCTCATCTGATTACATCTTTGAGACAGATCTGGGTCTTCAGGCTCCGGATCCACAGCTCCAGGATTCCTCTTTCCTGTCCTCTATAACCTCTCAGGAGAAAGATCTCACTGAAGACTTAGACCTGAGCTTCTTACCGGATGAGCTGGGCACTCAAGATGAACCGTCGCTGGATGAAGATTCCAGGAGGAAGGAAGACAGCGGGATTTACTGCACACCAGGAGAGTCCACAGGAGCAAACACTGACTCCAGTAATGCTGTTCAAAACACCTCTCAGTTCTGCAACCTCCCGATGACCCCCATGACCCCTATGACCCCCATGACCCCAGTGGCAGAAAGTTCAGGCATCATCCCACAATTACAGTAAGACTTCACAGTAACTGAATATACGTGTAGTTCTTTATTAAGTTCTTTATTTAGTCTTTTGTGAAGCTACAAAGCTGCAAGCATATGTGATCCATAATTATTGTTATTATTCAATGACTAACGCAGACATTCACTGTTTTAATTATATGTTTATGTTTTAATTATGCACAGGAATATTGTGTCAACAGTAAATCTCGCATGTCCTCTGGATCTGAAATCTATTGCCCTTCAGGCTCGAAACGCTGAATACAACCCAAAGGTGAACTTTCCTTCTCGTGTATGTATGTACAGTGAGACTGAAATATCCATGTACAGTATAAATCATTGCATCACTGTATCTGTCATTTTCTCCAAACTTTCTTTTGAAAAGCGTTTCGCTGCTGTTATAATGAGAATCAGGGAACCGAGAACCACTGCTCTGATATTCAGCTCTGGGAAAATGGTTTGCACTGGAGCCAAGAGGTACGTGAAACATTCCCATTTCTGTGTGTGATGCAGTTCTGAAACATGACTGTAAATCTCAACCTCAGCTCAGTATAGCCTCAGATATGTTTCCCTGTATTTCTCATTTCTGTTGTTTTTCTTTCCAAGCAGTGAGGAGCAATCTCGCCTCGCTGCACGGAAATACGCTCGGGTGGTGCAGAAGCTCGGCTTTCCTGCAAAATTCCTTGACTTTAAAATCCAAAACATGGTTGGCAGTTGTGATGTTTGCTTTCCTATTCGACTGGAGGGCCTGGTCCTCACTCATCAGCAGTTCAGCAGGTCTGAACACAGCATCACCATTAAAAAACCATTTTTGGTTCCCAAAGAACCTTTGTCCAAGGTTCCTAAAAGATGCATTTTGTTTCTACTTTATATATATATATACTTATACACTGTAGGTTACAGTAACGTCTGTCTTCTAAACTGTGTCAACCTCTGTGTCCCTCAAGCTATGAGCCAGAGTTGTTTCCTGGTTTGATATATCGCATGGTGAAGCCGCGGATTGTTTTGCTGATTTTTGTGTCTGGAAAAGTTGTGCTGACAGGTCCAGTATCTATTAGTTCAGTCTTAAAAATGACGTTAATAGTCAAGCATTAACATAGTTGAGTAAGACCATTTTAACTGCTGTCTCCTGATGTTTTGACTCCAGGTGCGAAAGAAAGATCAGAGATCTATGAAGCCTTTGAGAATATCTACCCCATCCTGAAAGGATTCAGGAAACAGTGAAAATGACGCACTTAAAAGCTTTGAATACAATAATGTAAATAAACTTTTGTTATTGCACATGTATTTGATTACTTTGTGTATTTTGTGTGTTGGTGAAGGTTGTTGAAATGTCACTGTGGAAAGTGTTTTGTTAAAATACTGGAGTGTCAGATGAAAGCTGTTATATTGTGACTTTTGTCTGATAGATGTTATAACTGCAACTTACCGATGCAAGTCAAATAAACTATGAATGTTTTTTATTTGCAAAATCAGTATGAAAAGCAAGTTGTATTTATTTGTTTTGAACCATTTGGTTATGATTTATTTGGTTATGAAGTTTTGTTTATAACATGCACAAATACACTGGCAGTGAAATACGTTATATAAATGCATGAATTATATATGCACACAACAAATAAGTGTATAAGAAAATATGCCGTAAATATTATTATTTTATGAAACTGTTATTTTGACAGAAAGTGTGGTTGCCACGCCGCTTTTATAAGAACCCACCACGTGACGTCACAAACGCAAACAACACGTCACGTGGTCTGTAGTATAACTAGCTGTCTCATCACATACTGGTTAATACCAAACTTACAACCAATTTTAATCTTCTTAACCGCAGACCATGTAAATCTAACACACTGAGTTCTTCTGAGCTTTCTGAGTCTGGGTCATCATGGACGGTCCACTGGCAGCCGAACCTCAGGCTGCTGGGCCTGAAGAACATCCAGAGTCTGAATCAGAGGCCCGAGCGCCCGTCCGACCGCAGCCGCCTCAGCAGCACCTCCAGCCGGCGTGCGTGAGCGCGGCTGGCGCGGTGATGGTGGAGGCGCTGGATGATGCTGAAGGGCTGTTCGTGGCGGTGGAGAGATGCCCGCTGTGCAGCACCGCCCGCCGCAGACTCACCTGCGCCCGCTGCGTCCACACCGGAGATTTCGTGTATTTTGACGGGAGAAATTCAGAGAGGTGTGCGGACTTTATTTTTATTTAAATATAATGTTTACACGCGGATACAGACAGCTTCAGTCAATGCTAAGAGGCTAAAGCTAATTTGTAAACAATCTGTCAGACTTGATCTGTGTTTTATTCGTTTATTTTACTCAGGAAGGTGTTTCTTGTGATGAAGTGTCGTCACTTACATACATTAAAATAACAGTTGAATATGTTTGTGTGTTACTTCAGCTGAGTCATGTTAACAAATGACTTCATCCTATTGTTTGTACAAAATATGACGTTCAATCAGACTGAAGTTATACATGACATGATTAGTCTGTTTGTGTCTCACTGTATTTCTAGTTTCATTGCTGACAGGTTTTGGTTGTGAAATGCAGTTTTGATTAACACAGCTGAATTAATGAAGATGATCTGCTGACAGATACTCAGAGAAACTTCAGAGACTGGAGAAGCTGAAACATGAGAAGGAAGATCTTCAGCAGAGGTACCTCAGCATCTAACACTGCACAGCTCCACACAATCATCTCAAACTCTGATGCTTCTTTATCTCCTCTCAGAGTCACCAAAGCCATGAACAAGAAGGTTGAGGCTGATCAGCTTGTAAGTCAATTTGTGGTTAAAGTTTTATGTTCTCCAAATTTAAAATGTAGAACAATGATGAGCCTGTTTTAAAGATGGTTCACATTGTGATTAATGTAACCCTAACACTAACCTTGTGATTGTTTTGCTCAACACAGAGGTGGAAAATCATGTCATGCAAGATAAAAATCCAGCAGCTGAGGGAGGCCATCTGCACTGGCAATGAAGAAGTGAAAAGTGGTGAGTCTATACAGCCCTAACAGCGGGTACCACGAAGAAAGATGTTTAAATATGAGGGCCTGACATAAGTAAACTCGGTGCTGGTTTGGTCCTCAAATGGAAGTTCTGTTTGTCCTGTTTTAGGCAGGGAATTATTGTTGCGATCGCAGGAGGAGGTGCAGAGACTGCAGCGCAGGGCCAGTCGCCACCAGGAGAAGAGGGACAAAATTAAGCGTCACAACCAGCGTCTGGGGGAGCTTCTGGAGAAAAGATCCAGAGAGCTGCAGGGAAGGCTGGAGGCGCTGGCTGAGGTGCGGAGGCAGCACATCCTGGAGCTCACCACACACATCTTCCACATACAGGAGGAGAAACAGGGCAGCAGGTGAGAGCCAATCAGAGTCTCCGGAATTATGGGTAATGGAGGAACAGTAGCTGTTTATTTGTGTTTCCTGTAGATGAAATACGGATATTTGTACATGTTAAAATGCTAAAATATCAGCCTTGTTTCATCACAGTTTTTATTGGCTGTGTACTGTTGTTAAAAATACGTCTGTAAATCATATGTTTAAAATGCTGTACACAGACACACAACTAACAGTCCACTGCTCTTCTATAATGAATGAACACAGCTTTTAGTAGAATCACACACTTCTGCTGCTTTAAAAGCAGAAAAGAGAAATGACGCTTGGCTGCAGGAGGAACCAGTTCTTGCACATAATGTAAATGCCCTGCAGCAGAATTCATCATGTTTTTTTGTATCGTTCAGGGACCCGGCTGATCCGGTTATGGCTGAGTACGACCTTGCTCTGACCTCCAGCACCGTTAGTGAACTGGCAGAGGCCAGACGAACCACGTACCACTCGGGCCGCTGGATCTGGGACGATCAGAACGGAGAGACGAGCATCAGCATCACCGGACCGCATGTCACGCTGCCCAGCAACGGAGACTGTTCAGCGTATTACAGCTGGGTGGAGGAGAAGAGCGGAAACCAGGGGCCAGGTACAGAGAACACAAGCATCACAGTGTCTGACAGAATGCAGTGATTGGTTGTTTACTGAACATTTGTACAGTTTTCCTGCTGTTTTTACACCTTTATTGTTGTGTAGAGCTGGAGCACATGAACCCAGCTCACAGCATCAGTGCTGCCCTCTGCTATGCCACACAGCTGCTCAACATCCTGTCTCAGATTCTGGATGTCAACCTTCCCAAAAAACTGTGCAACAGGTTAGAGCTGCATGTGTTGGAAAAAAACATGGTTACTACACTTTTACTGTAATAAAATCGTGGTTAGTTCTTGTATGTAGCACAAGGTGTTTTAGGGCGTTGCAGCCCATCTGACATCTGTTTTATCTTCTCTTCAGTGAGTTCTGTGGAGATAATCTTAGCAGATATCGCTTCACCCGCGCCGTCAACAAAATCAACACCAACATCCTGCATCTGTGCTTCTCACAGGTAGATCCATCTCAGAACTGAAATCTGATCCACAGAGGTTCTGATTGTTCTAGCGTCATGTGTGTGTTCTGTCTTCCTTTAGCATGTTGACGGTGAGCTGCTTCATCCTCATCATACTCTGAGGAACATCATGTTCTTAGTGTCGCCAGAAAACAAGAACCTTGGCAGGTGAGAGTTTTAGACCCCTTATTCTTCAGTGAAATTAATGCCTGTTTTTGTATGTTCTCTGTTTTGTAGTTGTAACTGTGTGAGTGGGGATCTGTCCATTCATCAAGCATCTCTTATGCATTTCTACCCTGTTCCTCCACACAGAACTGGACCGTTCGAGGTGAGTGCAGACCTGGAAGACTCAATGGAGTTTGTGGAACCAGAGGCAGCAGGACCTGCAGAGGAGAGTGGAGATGAGGTGGTGACCGATGAAGAGACAGATCTGGGCACGGACTGGGAGACAGTTCCAAGCCCCCGCTTCTGTGATATCCCCTCACAGCCGATGGATCTGTCCCAGAGTGGCATGCAGGCCTCCCAGCCGGTGGGCAACGCGGGGGGCATGATTTCATCTGCAGCTGCTTCCGTCACATCCTGGTTCCGTGCTTACACAGGCCAGCGCTGAGAACGCAACGGTACAAACCCATGAAAGTCGCCTTCTGATTGGTTAACTTGTGTATGGGGACAAAGGGAAGTTTTTGGTCACCTCATACTATATAAATGTGGTAGAAACTGGAGAGGAGCGCGAGATCTTTTGTGTGTTTACAGTAAAGACTGGGATTGTGCATTTAAAGCAGGGTTGAGCATTTAGTGAATTTCTTTCACTCACATTTGTGTTATTCTGTAGCTCAAATTACACTGTAGACGTCACAAACTTTACCCAGTGTACATTGCCAAATATCCTTTCTTTTGTTCATTGTGTTTTTGGACAGACTTACATCTGTGCCGTCTCACAAAGTTCTTACAAGTGTTTTTGCACCTGTTCACCAGCTTTTCAAAGAATGTTACTGTATAAATGCTGCTGGACTGAAAGAGTGAAAATATTACTGGTGTGTGTCCTGCTTTATCAGATTATACATTTTTAACAACAGAAGTGTGTGTATTGTAGTTTTTCGTACTTTAACTGACACCATTACAAGCTGTATCAGGCAGAAATATTCTGCTACTGTTAGCCAGTGTAGAGGTTACCTCTGTTGAAAAAGGCAAAATGAGACCTTTTATCTTTGTTAAAAGAAAATCATATTTACTCAGATGTATGAAGTGTTTTATTATTATTTGTATTATAAGACTTCTTGAGTTATTAAACTGAATTCTCTGATAAACAACAGAAATGACGCATTATTATAATGACCAACTTATGCTGAGTGTAACTTTTTTTTAAAAATTGTGTTTACATGCTTTTAGAAGACTTTGAAAAATTAAGAATCAAGAGCTTTTTAGTTCAATTAAAAATCATAATGACACTGAAGATGTAACTTAAAACATTTTAAGTATATTGTGAAATATAGTCAAAGTATTCATATAGAATCACAGGTTTGTGTGTCTGTAGATCTGATTATTTTCAAGTTCTTATTAATGCTTTTGGAAAACAAAGAATTTTCATTTGATCATATTCACAATCTACAAACGGGAGCCAGGATTTTGTTTAACGTTTGCCAGCACAATTGTACAGTTTAATGTCCGAGTTAATTGCTGAAATATTCACTTATTACATTTTAGCTGGAGGGACGTTTAAATCTCATTCAGTTTTCACTGATTAAAGGCACTTTCCATAAGTAGCATAAAAATGGGTTCAGTGTTTGTGGGTTTTATCAAACACACTTTTAAAAGGTTGAGAGTTGCATTGATTTTCACCTTGTGGATAGCTTCAGTAAGTGAAATTTGTTTTTATTTATTTTAAAAATATTACCTTAACAGCCCAACCAAGTTATCAGGTAAAAACAGTTAATGTAAAATCAATGTTTTGAATATCATTCTTGTAAATAGAAAAAGGCTGAATTTGGGACACAAATAGGGTATAATAACAGGGTAAAGTAAACAGTAAAATGAATCTGTCAAAAGACCGGATTCTAACTGATACATGGATTTCAGTCAATTTAGAGTATTTGTATATGTAAATTTTTAACTGCATCATATTTAGGACCACAAAGTAAAACAGTTTGCAATAACTGCACTGTGTTTATTTCAAGCACATTCTACATTGTTACCAGACAAAAGAAACATGCACACAAGATCATCTTACAAATCTTCCAGGATAAACTTTATTAAAGTAAAATGCCTTAACAGGCAGAGCACAGCAAGGTCATTAACAATAATACACTTCTGACACACACTTTGGAAAACACTGCAATGAAATATGTCTTTTTTTCAGATGGTGTTCAGTTAATCACTATCAAGATGGAGAAATTCTCTTCCCACAGTCAAATGTTTCCCACACTCAAGAGCAACCATTTCACATACATATTTATATACACACATTAGCATAAAAAGAACAGCATTTTCCTCCACATATTAAGATTAAATGCATTTCCATTGCCATCATTCATCACCCTGTTATATGATATATAGGATTCTGTGCTATGTACAAATGTAAACATCTGAGTTTAGAACAATCTCAAATCCAACAAGTCAAACCCATTAATATTCAGAACTTGTTAGCAGTAAGAAGAAACAGTTTTGGGAGATGATAAATGCACAAATATTCCACCTCACTGCAAAACATCAATGAATTCACGCATGCAAGTATGTTTAAGTACATAAAACTATAACCCTCATTAACAAGTTTTTTATTGCAGGCTGGGTAAACATTAGTGCATGAAAATAAAGAGGTGTTACAATGAAATAGGTTTTGAATAGATGTTCTGATAAAAAAAAACATCAAGCAGTACCCAGACAGAACTCTGCAAAATGTCAATTTTTCAAGACTAAAGTGCAGACCAACGTTAGAGACCTGAAGAAGGTTATTGGTTGGCAGAGTTGAAGTACAGAGATCCAGCAATTTCTTTTTAGCAACTTGGTTTTAGCATATCAACATCATTGGCAACACACAGACATAAGAAACATGTTCATTCACACTAGTAACTCTCACATATACACAAGCCTCAGAAATAACACACACTTCATCTGTCTTTCTGAAACACTACGAGTCTTCGTCCCTGTTTTTCCTGTAAATTGGCATGTTGATGCTGTGAAAGGCAGGAACCCAACGGTTATCATGGAGTCCTACATTGCAACCAGGCGTGTCTTTGTGAGCTCCCCGGCAGCACATCCAGTACCCAGGGCCATAGGGAAGGGCCTGGCAGTAGGGTTTATGATGCCAGCGACAGAGAGAAACATCACCACGTTTGTAATGCTTCTTGCATTGCTTGCAGGGATCATCTTTGTAGCGTGGATCACTTACCCAGCGAGAGTCTGCTGGCTGTACATTGTAACTCTCAATAATATGGTTGAAATAATGGCATGTGCACTTCAGGGCAGCCAGGCTTTCAGTAGGCAGCAAGGTGAAGATCTTGATGATGATGTGGTGGGGTAGGAAAGCCAGGTACTGCTGAGGTTCCAAAAGCAGCTGGATCTTGAAGCGAGTTTCAAGGAATTCGTGAGACACCAGGCGGCGAAACGGAAAAGGCACAGACCGGCGACTGACTACCCTAGTGGCTTTGTTCTCTGTCTCCTCAACATTTAGACAATTTTGTTCGACCACAAGTCCATCCCTGCTGTCCTCTCTGAATGACAATGAAGTCTTCACAGAAGGATCACTGTCAAGCACACAAGGATAGGGTTCTTTGTTTTGAGGTGTACTATCTGGTAAGGAGGGCTTACACTGGTCCACCAGAGGCAGGGTGAAGAACAACATTCCAGGTGGTGGTTCTTCACTGTGGCAAAAGCTGGCATGCTTTGGCGAGGCCTGCAGTTTGCTTACAGTCTTGATAGTCAGAGAACATTTTTCTTGCTTGAGGGTGGTGGTGGTGACAGGACTACACTGTAAGGCTTCTGTCTTGGCAAACTCAAGGGCCTCGGATGGGGAACTCAGTTTGTCCAAATCACTACCCCGTTCTTGTGGAACACTCTGAGGAACAGAAGTGGATACTGGATGAGGGGGTAACAAATAAGGTTTGGACCCTGCCAGAAGCACACGCCCCACCTTCCTCTTCAAGCTGTTGTTTCGAGAGAGATCTCCACTTTCCCGAAGGCCATGTCTGCTCAGGCACTGTGACTCCAACTTGGCAACCATATCCAGAACCCGGACAGATTCACCTTCCTCTTGGACTTCTGGTTCTTTTAAGTTCTTGGACTGCTGCTCTGCAGAATTAGGGACAGATCTGAACTTTGACAAAATAATGGTGCTGGTGCTGCATAAGGATGGGAGTTTGGAGTTCACCCGCTGGCTGTTAGCTCTTTCCAAGTATGCCACCATTTCCTCAACAGAGATTGCCTTTTCAGTCTCCTCTCCCTCAGTACTGACTAAACTCTCTGCTATTCTCTGGTAAGGACTGGTGTTCTCATTGGGGATTTCACATCGAGATATTCTGTGTTTATCAGGTTTTAAGGCTGGAGATTGGACACCTTTCTGCTTGCTTTCTGGGTTTCCAGACCTTCTTCTACGCTTAGCCCCAAAACCAGACCTCTCAGCCTCCCAGCAGCCCTTGTTCTTCACAGAAACTGTCCGCAGCTCTGGGCCAACAGCTTCTTTTGCTTCTTTTACAGTGACGTTGTCCATATCGCTACTGCAAGAATTGCCACATTTCTGCTCTGCAAAAATTGCAATTTTCTCTTTTGTGTTTCCAGGTTTAATGACAGCCAATATGTCCAAAGATTCCTCTGAATTCTCTCCTTGGAGAATCCTAGGTGAGCTTTCATTCTCCAAAGTATTGGAAGATGAGAGCAGAACTAAAGAGCTAGTAAATGTTGCGACAGAGGGTGCTTTGCTCCTGCGGGCCCCACTTACTCTAGTTGGTGCATTGCTCCCACTGTTGGTGCCACATCGGAGGGTATTGGTAGAGATGACCCTGAGGGGGCACCGGTTGGCTGTGCCATTGCCGGGTGAGCCCATGAGGCCACAAGCCTGGCGAATGCCCCACTCTTTCCTGAGCACTCCCTGCTGGTTGGCACGGAGGCCTGGTGTTGCATTGTGCACAGACTCTTTATCTTGTGGCTTGGGATACGGCTTAAGGTGCATGGTGGCAAACCTGAGAAAAAGAGAACAAAAGGAACGTTTTTTAATAAGTACGAGGTGTGCATCTAAGAACTTAATGAGTCACAAAGACAAAATCTTTAATTACTTGGCAGGGTAGGCAATTTTTTTTCCAAAAATATTTTTGTTATGCTGGTTAAAAGTCTCTTCACATCCTAATAACATCAGTAAGTAAAGTGATGTAAATATATTTATATATCTTCTGTGTGGAAACAGGCTAGTGTCAAACAGTGGGAAAGGTCCAATCTGTAGGATTCTGTTTTATTGAGCTGCTGTCTTGGACAGAAAGTGGGACAACATAGGGCAAGTCAACAGTGGCTTTAATTGTCCATGGATACAGGGCACACCCACAATTCCTGGCACAACCTTGTATTGAACTTCCTGTTCTTACCAAAGTCATGTGTTAGAAAATATCATGACAGATTCTTTTCTACAGGCCTTTAAATTCAGCAGTCAGGCATCTATTGAGCTTAAACAAAAAGCAAAGAGTTGTGTAATCTGTTTAAACACGTCAACATTGAAATCAGAAGCCAACGGAGCATTTTTTCCTTCTGTTCACAAAATGATAAACAGCAAGTTACATCCAATATGACTAAAACACCAATCTGTAGAAAATACAATGTCAAAGAAAACCACAGAGCGTTACTGAAACACAATGTTTGCAGAGGAACACACAGCAGGTCCACTGCTGGACAGTTTGGTTACCCTGGAGACACGCCAGCTCATATCTGACATTACTGATTTTTACCCATTACACAACCTGGCAAAAACATGCAGCCCTTCCCAGCCTTCGCCCTCATCGAACCCACAACTCAGAGTTTCCCTAAACCCAAGTGCCAAAGCGCATGTGAGTTAATGATGATTTAACAGCACAAAAACCAAAGGCATTGTGTAAAAAGAAAACAAACACCATGTAAAAAGCAAAATGGAGAGGAGTAATGGAGAGGAGTA
>JAZGTK010003096.1:0-10107 GCA_036877625.1 Ambastaia sidthimunki | reverse complement strand
TGTTTATATGTTATATTTGTTGTGTTTGGGTAGAGCTGGAGCACATGAACCCAGCTCACACCATCAGCGCTGCCCTCTGCTATGCCACACAGCTTCTCAACATCCTGTCCCATATTCTGGATGTCAACCTTCCCAAAAAACTGTGCAACAGGTTAGAGCTGCATGTGTTGAACTCATCATTTAAATAATTTTTAAATTCCTTTAACATTATATTTGAAGGCAGAGAGTTTGGAGTCTAGAGACATGTTTTCTCTGCAGTGAGTTCTGTGGTGATAATCTGAGTCGGTATCGCTTCACCCGCGCCGTCAACAAAATCAACACCAACATCCTGCACCTGTGCTTCTCACAGGTAATTCTTCAAACACATGTCAGAACTGAGCTCTGATCCGCTGAGGTTCTGATCATTCTAACATCTCGTGTGTGTGTGTGTGTGTGTGTGTGTGTGTGTGTGGTCACCTCTCAGCATGTTGACAGTGAGCTTCATCCTCATCATACCTTGAGGAACATCATGTTCTTAGTGTCGCCAGGAAACAAGAACCTTGGCAGGTAAGTTCTCAGAATACCTCATTCTTCAGTGAAAGCAATGCTTTGTATTGTAGTTTTTATTTACGTTTATATTGTATTTAAATGAGAAATCAAAAAAGCAAAACATTTCGCCCACAATCCATCCATCCAGCATCTCCTGTGAATTTCTACCCTCTTCTATCACACAGAACTGGACCTTTTGAGGTGAGTGCCGACCTGGAGGACTCGATGGAGTTTGTGGAACCAGAGGCAGCAGGACCTGCGGAGGAAAGCGGAGATGAAACGGTGACAGATGAAGAAACTGATTTGGGCATGGACTGGGAGACAGTTCCAAGCCCCCGCTTCTGTGACATCCCCTCACAGCCCATGGATTTGTCCCAGAGCGGCATGCAGGCGTCACAGCCGGTGGGCAACGCGGGGGGCATGATCTCATCTGCGGCCGCTTCTGTCACGTCCTGGTTCCGAGCATACACGGGTCAGCGCTGACATCAGGCGGATGTGAGCAATGCTTTAAAACCCATGAGTGTCCCCTCTCATTGGTTAACTTGCATATGGGGGCAAAGGGAAGTTTTTGGTCACTTGACTACTGCTCATGCTATATAAAGGTGTGGTTGAAACATGGAATCATGTGATCTTTAAAAACAACTTTGTGTGTTAATAAAAACTGAGATTTGGGGTTTTCAACAGAAATTATTCGGTAGTGAATTTCTTGAGTTTGTTTTACTGTAGCTCACGTCACATTGCAGATGTCACAACTTTATTCAGTGCGTTGCCAAATATTCATCAAGTTCATTGCTGCAGATATTATACAGTGTGACGTTGGACAGACTTAAATCTGTGCCGGTTTGACAGATGGAGTGAAAATGTGAAGTTGCAGCTGTTCACCAGCTTTTCAAAGAATCTTACTGTATAACTGCTGCTGGACTGAAGAGTGAAAATATTACTGCTCTTGTTTTACTAGATTATACATTTTAAAGAGGAATTTTATGAAATGACAGGAGTGTGTGTGTGTGTGTTACAGGCTTTCTTTACATTTTCTTAGCAAGCTGTATCAGGTAGAAATATTCTGCTGTTTTTAAGGAGGACGTTGGTTCTTTTTGTTAGGAAAGGCAAATGGACCCTTTTAGATTTTGCTCAATTTCATCAACATCTTTAAAGAAAAAATATTTCAGAAATGTTTTAATTTTTTAAGAAATTGTAATAGCAGACCTCTTCTGTTAATAAACTGATTTCTCCGATAAACAATAAAAAGTGTTTTTCCTATATGTGTTATTTCTATATAGGCTCACATAAGCTGAGTGCAACTTTAAATTCCTGATTTTCTAAGACAGCAATAACTATAAAAAAGTTTAGTTTGATCAAAATTTTGGGTATGCAGTATTTATGTATATTCCAATACAATCAAGAGATCCATATGGACTCACAGGTTGTTTGCCTGTAGATTTATAACGATCCTCAAGAGCTACATTGTTACAATGTTCTTTGAGAAACAGACTTTTCATACAATCATATGTAAAATTTACTTATGATACTTTTTGGAAACCAGAACCAGGATTGGTGTTTAAAACCTTTACCCCCCAATTCCCAGCAAATCTTTATGCACACTTTATTTTCTGGGTGAATTTGCTGCCAGTCACGTTTACTTTTCAGTCATTAATGACCTTTTAAAAAACTCCATAATCTGCCTAACGAAACTATATTTAATCATGACAGATGCTTAAGGACACATTAAAAAAATCACTATCACTAATGTTTTTGAAGTTTGTGGACTTTCAAATACACTCAGAAAATATTGTTGTGTTATGATCTTTGCATTCCTGGCTATACCCCAAACTTTTCACTGACCTATGAACCCCTCCAGTCTAAAGCTTTTCATCTTGCTGATACAATTAGTAAATGTATAAAAATATTTAAATGTCAATTAAAAACTTAAAAAGTGGCTTTACTGATCTTTAAGACAATTTAAAAGATTAATTCAAGCACATTATACAAGTTTACAATACATGAGTAAATCAGACAAAAAAAACACACACAACATCAGCTTACAAATCCTCTGATATACTTTATTGAAGTAAAATGCCTTAACAGGCAGAGCACAGCAAAGTCATTAACAACAATAAATCTTTAAAAATCTGACACGCGCTTTGGAAAACATTATTGCAATGAAATTTGTCTTTTTTTCAGATGGTGTTCAGTTAATCACGATAGAGAAAGTTCTCTTCCCACAATCAAATGTTTCCCATTGAGAAACAAAACATCATACGAGAGAGATCAACAAAATCTGAGGAGAATGTGCTGCCTGTTTACAGGGGTCAAACAGTCCCACTGAAGAACAAGAGCAAATTTCACACAGATATTTATATACACAAGTTAGCAAAAAAGAACAAGGCATTACCCCCATATTAAGATTAAATGCATTTTCTGTCACACTCACCCTCATTCATCACCCTGTTATGATATATAGGATTCTGTGCTATGTACAAATGTAAACATTGGGCTCAGAAGAATCTCACATCCAACAAGTCATGAAAACATCATGCTCTCTAATATCCAAGACTTGTTAGCGGTAAGAAGAGATGATGGTTTTGGGAAATGGGAAACACAAGCGGAAATTCCAGCTCATTGCACCCCATCGCCAATGAATTAGTCACATAGGCAAGTAACTACATACAACTGTAATGCTAATGAATGTTTATTATTACAGGCTAAGTGAACATCAGTGCAGACAAATAAAGCAGAGGCGGCTAAAGAAATAAAGAAGTTCTTTCAAGAGATGTTCTGAGAAAAATAAGTTACTAATGCGTATTTAAAGTGAAACAATCAAGCAGTACCCAGACAGAACTCTGCAAAATTCAATCTTTAAAGGTTAAAGTGCAGACCAATGATCAGGACCTGAGAAAGTATCCATTAGGGGTCGTGATTGGTTGGCAGAGTAGAAGTTTAGAGATCCAGCAATTTCTTGTAAGCAACCTGGTTTGAAGCACTAAACGTCAAAAAGCGTGCATACTCATTGGCAACACAGATACAGGAAACACCATTCATTCACACCAGTAACATACACAGAGGCCTCAGAAATAAAACACTGCATCTGATACACTACGAGTCCTCATCCGTGTCCCTGTTTTTCCTGTAAATTGGCATGTTGATGCTGTGAAAGGAAGGGACCCAGCGGTTATCATGGAGTCCTACGTTGCAACCAGGCGTGTCTTTGTGAGCTCCCCGGCAGCACATCCAGTAACCAGGACCATAGGGAAGGGCTTGGCAGTAGGGTTTATGATGCCAGCGACATAGTGAAACATCTCCGCGATCGTAGCGCTTCTTGCACTGCTTGCAGGGATCATCTTTGTAGCGCGGATCACTTACCCAACGAGAGTCTGCAGGCCGTACATCATAATTCTCAATTATGTACTTGAAGAAATGGCATGTGCACTTGAGGGCAGCCAGACTTTCAGTAGGCAGCAAGCTGAAGATCTTGATGATGATGTGGTGGGGAAGGAAAGCCATGTATTGCTGAGGTTCCAAAAGCAGCTGGATCTTGAAGCGTGTTTCTAGGAATTCATGAGACACCAGGCGACGTAAAGGAAAAGGCACAGACTGGCGGCTGACTATGGTAGTTGCTCCGTTTTCGGTCTCCTCAATGTTTTGATGATTTTGTTCACTCTCGAGTCTATCCCTGCTGTCCTCACTGAATGACAATAAAGTCTCCACAGAAGGTTCACCATCATGCACATTAGAAAGTTCTTTGTTTTGAGGGATATTCTCTGGGGAGGAGTGCTTATGCTGGTCCTTCTGAGGTTGGGGAAGAGTTTGGGCAAAAAACAACATGCCTGGTTGTGGTTCTTCACTTTGGCATAAGCTAGCATGCCTTGGCAATGACTGCAGGTTGTTTGCAGACTCAACAAGTGGAGGAGTCATAAAAGAACATTCTTCCTGCTTCACGGAGGCAGGACTACACTCTGAATTCTCTCTTGTTGCAAATTTAGAAGCCTTGGATGGGGAACTCACTTTGTTCAAATCACCACCCAGGCCTTGTGGAACACTCTGAACTGAATTGTCCTGAGGAACAGCAGGTGATACTGGACGTGAAGGTAGCGAATAAGGTTCGGATCCTGCCAGAAGCACACGCCCAACCTTCCTTCTCAAGCTGTTGTTTCGAGAGAGATCTCCACTTTCCCGAAGGCCCTGTCTGTTCAGGCACTGTGACTCCAACTTAGCCACCATATCAAGAACCCGGACAGATTCGCCCTCTTCGTCTTGGATCTCTGGTTGTTCTGTGCTCTTGGACTGCTGCTCTGCAGACTGAGGGACAGATCCGACCTTTGACAGAGTAATGGTGCTGGTGCTGCGTAACGATGGGGATTTGAAGTTCACCTGCTGGTTGTTAGCTCTTTGTTCCAAGTACGCCACCATTTCAACCACAGAGACCGTCTTTTCGGCCTCCTCTCCCTCAGTTCTGACTGTATTTTCTGCCATTTCCTGGCAAGAACTGATGTTTTCGCTGGGGAAGTCACATTTAGATATTCTGTGTGTATCAGGTTTTGGTGCTGGAGATTCAACATTTTTCAGTCTGTTCTCTGTGTTTCCAGACCTTCTCCTACGTTTAGCTCCAGACCCAAACCTGTCAGCATCCCAGCAGCCTTTGTTTTTCACAGAAACAGTTCGCACCTCTGGACCAATGGCTTCTTTTTCAATGACATTGTCCATACCACTACTGCAAGAACTGCCACATTTCTGTGCTGCAAAAATAGCAATTTTCTCTTTTGTGTTTCCAGGTTTAATGACGGCCCATATGTCCAAAGATCCCTCTGAATCCTCTTCTTGGTAGATCCTGAGTGAGCCTTCATTCTCCAAAGTACTGGAAGATGAGAGCAGGACCAAAGAACTAGTAAACGTTGTGACAGGAGATGCTTTGCTCTTGCAGGCCCCACTTACTCTAGGTGGTGCACTGCTCCCATTGTTGGTGCCACATCGGAGAGTATTGGTGGAGATGACGCTGAGGGGGAACCGGTTGGCTGTGCCGTTGCCAGGTGAGCTCGTGAGGCCACATGCCTGGCGAATGCCCCACTCATTCCTGAGCACTCCCTGCTGGTCGGCACGGAGGCCTCGTGTTACATCGTGCACAGACTCCTGATGTATCTCTTTATCTTGTGGCTTTGGGTATGGCTTAAGATGCATGGTGGCAAACCTGAGCAAAAGGAACAAAAATTAGTTTTTTGTTTTAAGTACAAGATGTGCAATTAAACTCAGAAATATAGTATCTTTATTTCATCATGAAATTATTTTTTTATTGCAGTTTTTATTATAAATGACATATCAGCGCATGTTATTCTTTGTAAATTCATGTGCCCCTCTAACCTCCAACAATCCAATTAATTCTCTCAAGTCCTGTCCTGTGTTTTTTCAAAAGCTAGTTTACTCACATTTGCATCACCACAGGGAAGTCTGTCATAACTTGCTGATTTTTCATGGTAAACACTCAAAGTCTACTGTAAATAATGACACTTTTATGGGCAATAAATAGCCCATATAGTTGGTACAACATGAAAGTTGGTGTGCACTTCAGCTTGATACCATTTTAACAAACCTTTTCATTCATCTGCATTTTAGTAGCAACATGCCACAATGTTGCTACTAAAATGGTCAAGACAAGATCACCATGGTGCATAAAACCTGCACTATGAAAAAAAGAAGGTTCTTCAGAACTCCTATGAGTCAGGTGACCTAGTTTGCTAGACATTGTGCAGAAAGGCAAAGAACTTGCTGGGCAAAAGACGATCCACTGTTAGCACAAGGGATAGCTGTTCTTCCAGCCCTCAGGCTGACACAATGGGAGCAGAGCCACCCAGAACCAGACACAGCTGGGCTCTCACACAAGCACTCAGCTGACATGAACCGAGCTGCCCTACAAACAAACCTGCAGCTCCACAAACAGTAGAACCCTCAAGACACATGTGCTTATAAGGCATTCTTCAACAGCAGATAAGGGGGATTCTCATGTGACTTAACTTGGGATGGCATTTGGAGAGAGTGGACAGTTATTCTGGAGCCGAGCCATGAGCGGGAGGTGATCTGGCTTGTTCAAAAAAGGGGGTCGGTATGTGGGCCGCAGCCATCCATTGGACAGCAAACATGGAAAGTGGCTTGGCCTTTGAGGAGTGTAAATACCATTTGGTGTGTCCTTGGAAAGCTGGCATAGCCCAGCAGCTCCTCATGAGTGGCAACAGTCTTTAGTGTCAAACAGTGGGAGTCTAATCTGTAAGATTGTTTAACGAAGCTGGTGAACAAAAAGTGGGCCAATATAAGACAAGTCTACTGTGGCTTAATTGTGCATGGATAGAGGGCACGCCCACATTTTCTGACACAACTCTGTCTTAAACTTCCTGTTTTTGCCAAAGTTGATCACAAACATGACATTCTTTTCTACAGGCCTTTAAATTCAACAGTTTAGCAGGCAACCATCTGAGCTGACACAGAAAGAAAAGAGTACTGTTATTTGTTTAAAAATGTCAGCACTGACATAAGAAGCCAACGGATTTCAGCCAATGAAACTGCTTTTCTTTTCCCTTTTATTCACAGAATGATAAACGTTGTGTTACATCCAATTTGACAAAAGACACCAATTTGTAAATGAACTGAAACTACATCACAAAAAAAAAAAAACAGAACTTTACTGATAATACACAACGTTTGCAGTGTCACACTGCAGGTTTATTGCTGGACAAAAGTATGATTGCCCTGGAGACATGCCAGCTTGTATCTGATGCTCTATTACTGATTTTTACCCATTACACAACCTGGCAAAACATGCAGCCCCTCCCAGCCTTTGCCCTCATTGCACCCACAACTCAGAGTTTCCTTAAGACTATTGTGCCAAAGCACATGTGTGAGTGAATGATAATGTAAGGACACAAAAGAATTGTGTAAAAAGAAAACACACATCAAGTAAAAAGCAAAACAGGGAGAAGTAATGTCAAAAGACGAGGTGAGCTCATACTAAAATCAGCACCACGCCTCAGTTAACAGGAGACTTGTTTGCTCCCTGTTCTTGTAAATGTTCATAACTTCCTCTGTAAGGAGCTGCCAGAGAGCCTGTCCAGCTCCCAGCGAAAGAAATGTACAAGGATGAGGTCACGATTATGAAGTGCGCTTTGCTCCAATTATGTCGTAACATTGTGTTCTTCCTGAAACTGTGGTAGAGAATCTAGTTCTGCACATGTCTTCATGAGTTTCTGCAGCTTATAGCTCATGTAGTCACAGCTTAGAGACAGGCATGATGAAAGAGGAATTATGGGAAAGATGGGATTTTTTGTGAAGCTAAAATGCATACAGAACAGCTTGTTTTTCTTCATCCACTAATTTGGCAAGCACAATTTGCTAAAATAGGGTTCCACACAATTTTGTTTAAAGGTACATTATGTTTTTAAAGGATGAAGACGCTGTTGTGTATGCTAATCAGCAGGTAAGGCCTAAATCCTAATGACATTCTGTTGCTATAGGAGAACATGAGATGAAACTAGACACACTGGACAGTAAGCCATGCCACCTGCCTGAGCATCATGACTTAACGTGTAGGAGAAGGTTCTTACAAAGACATTTGTTGATGCTTCCTCTCACACACACAAAAAATGAAGGTCTACAACCATGACAACAATGAATTGGTAATGTATTACAAGAACCCAACATGGATTCAAATAACTAACTAAAACTTAGACAAATGTGAAATGTCATGAAAACATCCTCAGGTATGGACTTGAGCAGAAAGCAGTAATTACCTCCACACTGATGGTGGAGTGGAGGTTTGAAAGCGTGGTTCCCGGTACGGGGTGGGGCTGCAGTAACTGATGGTTTCACATTTCTGAGGCATTAGGTTCCTTCCTGCAGTGCGAGTGTCTCCCAGCAGAAGAGACCAGGACTCCAGCCACACTGCAAAACAACATCGATAGACAACATTGAGACACATCCTGCTACAGATCTCCACTTACAAATGTTCAATAAGATGAATTATAGGGTTACTTTATGTATGTCCTGTGTAAAAAGATGAACTGAAATGGCCAATGCAGCAGAAATCACGTGTGGGGTGGAATTTAAAAATAAAATAACTAGACTTTATAATAAAGAGAGACCCAGAAACCCAGATACTGAAGAGACAGAGAACACTGATGAAGACTTCTCAAGAGAATCTCAAACAAACTGGGTCACGGCACCAATTTAAGAGTCTGTTCAGATAATACATATTACATTAAATGTAATAAACTGCTCTGCTTGTTTACTCGCTACACAAACCTGTAACAGTTGGTCAGGAAACATGTCAACACGCAGCTCTAATGATCCCAATAAACATAAAAGAAACCAAACAGCACAGATTAATGCATGTGGACAAAAGCTAAACAGAACACACGGCTCTGAATCTCATGCCCATTGTCTCTCCAGGGGCTGGAAAAGCAGCCAAGCAGTTTGTTTTCAAAAGAGTGCATCACCCATGAAGATCAGATAAGTCTGGTAAAAACAGTTTGGAACAGTGTCCTAGTGTCTCATTCATAAGCCCTTCCCGAAACACTGGCTATTAAAATGGACACTGCCTGAGCTCACTGGTAAGAACAAGATTAAAACAGAGAGACCAAAACAAAGCAGAGTTAAACTTCATTTCCTTTTTGCTCTACCATAACCTCATTCTGTCCATGCTCTCCAAGTTCTGGCATGTTTGTGCAGTTTCTGAGGTGGATCCACAATTAACTGATTACCTGAAACTGCTAAAAACCTGCACAGTGACAAGACAATCGCACAAGATCCCAGAATCCAAAACTTACATTACGTCAATGTCTTTTCCTTCAGTTGAAGTTCACATATAGAGTATATTTCAAACAAACAACACTAGACGGTTCTTACACGTGTTTTTAAGGTTTACTCGCATGCATTCAAGCTATTCTGCACTAAAGTTTCCATTGTAAATTCCTGCAGTCCAACATTCTGACAGTATTCCATTACAGAGGGTTGCATGTAAACAGTCTTCGTCCTGGTACAGCACATGGTTCTATTGCTCTGCCTGCAGAATTTAATTTAAGCAGCTGTGACTGGCCGGGACAGACAGGCTCTGCTTACCAGCACGTGTGCCTGTCGGAGGAAATAAATGCAGGTCTGATAAGGAGCCAATGAGCTATTCAAGATCCCTTCATGCCTATAAATGGCAAAGATAATCAATACTTTTGAACCTCTGCTGGAGAAACGTGACAAAGCCCAAAAAACAACCAGTTAATGTGCTATATATATACGGCATGTATTTGTGTACACGCATCGCACGTTCTGTACATCTCATGACGCAAGAAAAAACAAGATGCAAGACACACAATACATCTACACATAGCTGAACAACACACAGCATGCACATACACACATACAGTCTTTTAAAGGTTCAAAGACCTTTTACCACTTCCTACAATATACCTGAACTTGCTCAGGCTTTCCTGAAACAATGGCACTTGTTCAGAAGTTGGGGTGGAGTGGCTGCTAGACTTGCACAATGTCTTTTCCAGACCATTTAAAACACACCAGCTGCTACAATAACTTTCATAGATCTTTCCAGAT